>CATQJL010000112.1:587436-771525 GCA_958299035.1 Cylicocyclus nassatus
GGGGGAAAGGGAAGGGATGAAGAGAGATAAGCAGTGGTATCAACGCAGAGTACTAGTCTGAAAAGTCGAAAACACATAAGTGAACTATCCGATCAAACACCTTATCGACTACAGAAAAGAGCTCAACCCTCCAGACAAGCAACAGTATCAACCAAAACGCAAGATTAAGCCAGTGCTCACCTTAAAAGATGATAGATTTGGTGGGTGCAGACCACTTATGCCAAAAACTGTACTGCATTACTTATATATTAATCTAGTGACCCGGTCCTGACCTGACCTCATATTCAAAAGCCACAAAGGCTCTGATAAGGTGACAGCTCGTTAGTAATGACTAGGCACTCATCCTTCCGGTTGATTTTTGGATTTTGGGCGGCTATCCAAAACGCTTCGAGTGTCTTGCGCGCTAGGATTTCGGGTTCACGCGCCAGGATTCGAACCTGCACTCCCACCTCCGCGTCGTCATGGCTGAGCCTGCGATGCATGCCTAACGGAGTAGCTACATTGCCCTTGCTGAGACCATCTAAGTGTTCTTTGATGCGCGTGCATAGGGGGCGGCCTGTCTCGCCAATATACGTGTCTCCACATGTTGTACACGTGATAAGGTAGACAACACCTGATACCATACAGTCTCCTTCCTTGCCAAACGGACAAATTACACAATGAGGAGTTGTACAGAGACGATCATACTCGCGGTTTCGTACCAGTTGCTGTTTAAGGTTTGCAGGGGGAATATCGACGATCCTTACTATGTCGTTGAGCTCTGCTTGATGGAGCACTTTGCGAACAGCCCTACTAAACTCTTCTGAGATGTATGGTAGACAGAATGAGATCTGATCTTCAGCTTCTGATCTAGGCGGACGATGAACCCGGGATTTGTGAGGACGATGAGTCTCCGTGCTATATCCATTGGATCTTGCTACGGATCTAGCGAGTTCCAGCGAGTGCATCTTTTCTTCTCTATCAGAAGAGACCCCTGCAGCCGTTCTGAACATGTTCCCTATGATGGATGCTTTTATTCGTGCAGGATGTGCTGAAGTATGGTGTACTAAAATATTCTTGCTACTCGGCTTTCGGTACCATCTGGTCTTGAAACGTCTATCTGACAAGCATAGCTGCACATTGAGGAACGGCAGCCATCCATCTTTGGGTTTTTTCCCTCGTCATCTTGATGTTCCTGTCCTGGGCATTCATGATATTGAAGCAAGAATCAAGTTCGGCCTGAGTGGGACACACGATACAGCAGTCGTCCACGTACCGACAGTAGAGGAGAGGCTTGCTTGCCAGTACCGGAGCTTCCACCTTGGACATGAAAACAATCGCTAAAGTAGGCGCCAGTCTTTGTCCCATAGCCAGTCCTCTTATTTGCCTGTAATAGTTGCCGCACCAACGAAAGATGGAGCAGTTGAGGCATTCCTTAACCAACGACAAGATGCCTCTGATGCTAAGACCGCAAAGATTAAGTGAAGACTGGTGTTCTAGAAGAAGTTCGAATGTCGCTTGCATCGCGGCGTCGTTGGAAACGTTGGTATAGAGCGATTCCACATCGAAAGACTCCAAAACGCACCCTTGCCTTACACTTGTGCTGCGCAGGCGATCAAGAAACATTTTCGTGTTGGAGAGATGTGCGGGAACAAATCTGAGCAGTTGAGAAAGGATGCTGTTAAGAAACCACGAAATCCTATCCGTAGGACCACCAACGCTGCTGATAGGCCTAACCTTAAAATCCTGAGGGTTATTGGACGCTAAACTATCTACGGAAACCTTATGTGTCTTGATGAGAGTGTAGAGAACAGGACACATAGGCAGATCGGTCTTTAGACGTGTAGCCATAGCCCTAGGAATGCCTTCAGCCTTAGCTACCTCCAACCATACTCTGTTCAAGCGGCGGTACTGCTTTCTGAAATCGTTCGGTGCCACAGGCTCGTATACGGTAGTATCCTGTAGATGATGTTTCGTGATAGCCATGTCCAGATCACGAGAGAGAACTACGAACTCCCCTCCTTTGTCGCTGACCGACACCTTGATCTCTCCGGCAGCACAAAGGTCGCGAATTTCGCGCAGGCCGCGGCGTTGCAAAAGTGATAAATTACTATTTTGCCGTTTTGCGCGGAATTGGTTGAGAACTGAGAAGAGCCCGGTAGCAAATACTCGAAACTTTGCATCCACTGGTTGATTAGGCTCCTGTGGTTTATAAACTAAACGCGGAAAAGGTATAACTGGCCATGTTTTTCCCCCAGCTGTTTCGCCGTCTCTTACGCTCTCACGCTCGTTGGCTCGTTGACGTATCTTTTCGTGAACATATTGCAGGCTGCCGACAATCCTACGCGATACCCGAGATCCTATTGATTGACTAGGTGCGAAACTAGGACCAAGGTCCAGTAATGATAGCGCATTGTCGGAAATGAGTGCATTGCCAATTACCGAGACCCGGAATCGACTAGGAGTATTAGTGAGAGTGGAAGCAGCACAGTTTTGACTTTCGTAACCTCAACTGTTTGCACTAGCTGGCTCCTGTGTATGGTCTTTCTCTTGCTCAACTAAAGTTTTGAACTTTTTCTGCAATCTAGACTTAGCATTAGATCGGACATGATCACAGATGTGTTTCGACTCACCCACGATCTTCTTCCAAAGGCGATCAGACATATATCGTACACAACATTGCTCCTTATATAAACACTTAGACAATAATTTGTACATATGATCTTGCTTCGAACGAAGTGCCATACGAAGAAGTTGTTGCTCGATTTTCTTCACATGCTGACTTCCTTTGGGTAGCCCGCATACTTCGTGGATGCGCTTCTTCAAGATGAAAAAAAAAACGGAAAAAAAACGGAAGCGAATTCGTAGTCATACACCACCAGTTAGATGTTGCGATAACACAAAGGCACCTGCAAGATCAATCGCTTTATCGCCCTTCCTCTGCCAACGAATTTCAGAAACAATACCGCAAACTAAGCAGGGAGTGGGTAGCGATCGCAAAAGCTCGTTTATCGCACGACACAATTGCGCGCCTCAAAATCGACACATCTGTCTGCCCAGTGCTGTATCTGCTCATCAAAACGCACAAACTTCACTCGGACGCCGAATTGGCCTTTACCGACCCCTCTACATTCAAGATGCGACCGATAATTAGCAGTGTAGGAGGGCCCACAGATAGGATTGGGTGATTTATCAACAGCATACTGACGCAACTACTCAAATTCATCCCCTCGCACCTGGCCAACAATAAAATGTTTGAATCTTCTGATTGATTTCTTCAGCAGCGTCCAAGATTGGTACAGATATTTGAGACAGGCCGTCCCCTATGCACCCGCATCAAAGAACACTTAGATGGTCTCAGCAAGGGCAATGTAGCTACTCCGTTAGGCATGCATCGCAGGCTCAGCCATGATGACGCGGAGGTGGGAGTGCAGGTTCGAATCCTGGCGCGTGAACCCGAGATCTTAGCGCGCAAGACACTCGAAGCGTTTTGGATAGCCGCCCAAAATCCAAAAATTAACCGGAAGGATGAGTGCCTAGCCATTACTAACGAGCTGTCACCTTATCAGAGCCTTTGTGGCTTTTGAATAATGAGGTCAGGTCAGGACCGGGTCACTGGATTAGTATAAAAGTAATGCAGTACAGTTCTTGACATAAGTGGTCTGCACCCACCTAATCTATTATCTCTTAAGGTGAGCACTGGCTTAATCTTGCGTTTTGGTTGATACTGTTGCTTTTCTAGAGGGTTGGGCTCTTTTCTGTAGTCGATAAGGCATTTGATCGGATAGTTCACTTATGTGTTTTCGACTTTTCAGACTCTGAAGAAGGCGAGTTTGCCGAAACGTCAGTCTGTATACTGTGGAATAAATATCTGTACCAATCTTGGACGCTGCTAAAGAAACTAATCAGAAGATTCAAACTATGCCAAGATTCATGGATAGTCGAACATGGATTCATATAAAAATACTTACAGAATTTTTTGTGACCCAGCTCGAAAAATGCTAATTTTGACTGATTTCCTCAAATTGCTTGTAACTCTCGAGGTTTTTCAAAGTAATTCATGGCGAAGATACCGTTGTAAAGAGCAGGATTCCTTTTTCGAAAAGATGCAATTTTAACGAAATCCATCGAGTGGCAAGGAAGTTATGATTTTTTGAATGTGATGCGCAAGAACTTTCGGACCAACCTAATATTAATAAATGGTTTGTAAAGTAAATAGGGAAGAGAAATTATTGTACAATACAATAAGTAAGGTGAATAATGAACATAGTTTTGATTATTTTATGCTGTTTTATATACTAATACATGGTGATATTTTGAATTATAACATAATCGGATAACCCCTATGAGCAAGTTTTCAGAGAACTTCGGGTTATTTGATTTTTTCTTGCTTCATGCTCTGAAGCTCGCCAGTGGATTTTGGTCGAAATATCGATGATCTTGTTTTGGAAAGAAACTCCGCTCATAAAGGTTTTCGAACACGCTGTTTATGAAAATCATGTTCTCTGTCAAGTGTAGGGTCTTTTTGCAGAGATACGGTGAGGTAACTGTAACGGAGTCACAAAAGCTCCTAACTTCGCCTGCGCTTCTCGCGTACCTGTCAGAAAACTTGCCTGCTTGCTTTTCTAAGTCAATGTGCGATGGAACGGTGCATGACTCCGGCTCCAGTATATAGAAATCGCCAAGCTACAAGCCCACGAAAATACGTCCTCATGCATTTTGCCCAAAATGTAAAGATTACACACTTCGTCGAAATTCCACCGTGACTGGTTATGAGAGTCTACATGCAAGTATTATGTTCACTTTGCCCAAGGGATCCCGCTGTACTAAATATGGTGGTTGAGTATCCTTCAGCTGCTTAGTTGAATCAGCTTCGTGGCTAAAGCTCAGATTTATTAACTATCAAATTCAACACAGGAAGATCCAATAAGCGATGTGAACGGATTTGGTCAGCGTGTTGTAGAACCACTCGCGGTGGAATTTCGACGAAGTATGCGATCTTTACATTTTGGGCAAAATGCATGAAGACATATTTTCGTGGGCTTGTAACTCGGCAACTTCTATATACTGGAGCCCAAATCATGCACCATTTCATGGAACAGTTCCTAGTAACTTTGACTTAGAAAAGCAAGCAGGCAGGTTTTACGACAGGTACGCGAGAAGCGCAGGCGAAGTTACGTGCTTTTGTGACTCCGTTACAGTTACCTCACCATATCTCTGCAAAGAGACCCTATACTTGACAGAGAACACGATTTTCATAAACAGCGTGTTCAAAAGGAGCTTCTTTCCAAACCAAGATCATCGATATTTTGACCAAAACCCACTGGCGTGCTTCAGAGCATGAAACGAGAAAAAATCAAATAACCCGAAGTTCTCTGAAAACTTGCTCATAGTGGTTATCCGACTTGGTAATTACAAAACTCATATCTGCTTAGCAAGATAGCTTTGTGTTCTAGGGATACGACGAGTAGAATTTGGGACAACAAGATATTTTTACAATTTACCAGCCCTTCTATCTCTATTGGAAAGACGCCTGTGACAATTTTTTAGCGCTCCATAATCTAAGAATAAGTACTATCGAACGGCCTTTGCTAGAGTCTACTAGGGGCAATGCGCGCTGTTTTACACCTTTGCGGAAAGACGTCCACAGAAAGATTTGAGAATACTGAAATATCAAGGACATGCTGTATACCGAAAGATTTGCCCCGATGAACTGAGTACAAAGCCATCCTCGGATTCGGAATGTATGCAGAAGGAAGTTACGGCGAGTAGAATTTAAAAACGCGTGATTTTTCCAAAATTCACCAACGCTTCTATCTCTTTTGAAAGATAGTCTAGCTACTTTTGAGCGCTTCCGGAATATGGTGGACTTTGGCGGAAATCCTAGAACTACGCGAAGTTCACGGAAGTTTTGCACATTCTGTGGACGGTATTGCAATCTTGAGTAAATTTCAGAACAAATTCGACCAGAGTGACTCTTTCCCATACTCCTACAGTATACTTTCTGTGTGTCATCAGCGACAAATCAATGACAAAACTGTTATCAGCGCACCGAACAATGCAACCAAACAAAAATCTGCAAAATTGAGCGAAAACCTACTGTCTAGCGTATACCTATCATATCCTGCTAGATTGTGGCATTCCTTTGAACTAGATGATGCGTCTCGCCGAGCTGAATCGAACGGTGTCTTCGGATTCAGAATTCGTCCGTTCTGAAGCGAGATACGGCGATGCGACGCGGATTCCGACGGACTCCAGTGATGTGCGGCGCACTCCGCTGCTCTCCGGAGGACTCTAGTGGAGTGTGGCGCACTCTGCCGCACTCCGGCGCAATGCAGCGCACTCCGGCAGAGAGCGCCGCAGTCCGGAGACTTTTTTGACGAATTATGAGCGGTATTGTATATGTAATATATCCAATATACAGGGTGTCCCAAAAGTATGTATGCACTGTTTGAATATTGACATCTCTTTTCCCAAGAAGTCTTTCGCCTTGCTTTAGGTACCATTTTGTAGAGCTGGCTTTAACTTAGATTTCCAGCATAGATCGAATCACCCATCTCTCTTCATTACTGTAGGATTACGGTAGGAACTTCAAACATATGGTGCCAATGTGGAAAAAGCTGCATTTCAAATTTTTTCAAAAAAATCTGAAAACTTGTGTAATAGGGTTTTTATGGACGCTGAGTTCAGTACTCAACTATTCATAAGATTGCGAAGCTTTCTAAGCGGTGTAACCGCTTTTCAGGAACATTGAAAAAATGGCAGCTGCCTCTTACCTGGCATAACTCTTCAGTGAAGCATCATAATATGTTGGGAACTATACAGTTAAAATCAGCAACTCTAATCAGCCTAGTGTAAAAGTTTTCAGGCTGTTTTGTTTCTTTTCTGAGGCAAAATATGGCGTTTCATGGCTCAAAACCCTCTTTGAAGTTTCTACCGTAATCTTACAGTAACGAAGAAAGTTGGGTGATTCGTTCTATACTGAAAATCTGAGTTGAAGCCAGCTCTACAAAATGGTACCTGAGGCAAGGCGAAAGACTTCTTGGGAAGAGAGATTTTAACGATCAAACAGTGCATACATACTTTTGGGACAACCTATATATAATATACATTATTAACAAAATGATAAATAAGTAAATAAATAAATATTAGTTTTTCTGGTGACTAGTCTTGAAATTTACAATTGTTTTTCTGAATAATTCATTTGGAAGGAAACCACTATTACTGAAAATGGAGTTCTATACGCAGAAAATAGCAGTTGTTTTGGTAATTTGCTTTAAAAAGTGGTTGAAATATATATACGTATTTGAAGCGAAATTTCCTTTGTTGTGTTTTACACGTGGTATACGATCACTGGAATGTGGTGATCATTTTGTAATTCTTGCTTCGCTTTATCAGATGCTTTACAAAGCTTTGGCTTTCGTAAGAGGGAGCAGTGAGGGGAGGGGAGGGTGGCAAAAACAGAGATCGGCTATTTGCTTTAGACCTTGTTGATTATAAGTATTATCGCTAGAAAAAATTGCAGAATAAACGAAAGTCAGGGTGCTTTGAATCGTCAGTTCTCAAAGTTATTAGCCCCCAAATTTTAAACTATAACCATCCGAAAACGATGGCGACGAATTTGCTGTAAAATTCTATGAGTTTCATTTTACAACCTGAGGTAGTATTGAGGAAGTATAGGAGGAAGATCGCCTCAAATAGAAAACCAAACAAGACAGTTCTTCTTATACTAGATTAATCGAAGTTCCTGATTTCTAACTATGAAAGCACTTCACCGTAATGCTTCTTTCATGAGTTATTTCAGGTTTAGGGTAACATCTGTTTTTCCATCGTTCTTCAGAAGTGATTACACCATTCGAGGAACTCAATAAATGGTGAAAAGTTGTTATTGGAGTCAGCACGCCTGAAAGCCTTACCACACAGATTTCTAGATTTTTTTTTGGAATTTTTTTCCATCAAAAGGCCTATTCCATAGTAGCGCTTTATCTGAAAGTTCATGCCGTAATCGTACAGTAATAAAAAGTGATTGACTATTCGGCTTATATTGTAAATCTAAATTGGACCTCGTTCTAAGAAATTCTTCTAGCTCGGCGAAAGAACTAAGAGAGTTATTAACAATGTAACAGCGTTCACATTTTTTGGGACACTCTGTGCATGACTTCATACCTAGAAGGGGAGGGGGTCAGAGAGAGGAGGGGGTCGTAATGGAGGTGATACTGATATTAGCAATAGCATGGTATTCTTCAATGATATCAGCTAAACCCATTGTGCAAATACAAGCACATTGAGATAGTGGTCTATCATCGTGAGTAAGCATATCAAAGAAGCCCTACCAAGCATGACGAGTATCATTTTCGTAATCCATGTCAGATAACCCCTGTGGATCAAGTTTTAGCGATCTGAAGTTTCCAAACCTTGTACCATAAAAGTGACCATTTTCGAACTCAATCAACTTTGATGTACAATTTGGGCAGTGGCCAAGATTGGTGAGAATCTTTATTTCCCGGCTTGGCACAACTCCTTCTTCGGAGCTCGAAAGATCAGAAACTGTGCGAAACTGTTCTCATAAGCACTCAGTTACTTTCCAACGCTATGCAGCTGCAAGATAAAGGAGGAGACCATAACTAAGCTAGAACTTACCTCAATAGTCAGCAATAGAGACTACGAGCAGAGCATCTATATGGATAGTGCCGTTATTGTGTACTGCTATACCCCTATTTAAACAGCACAGACGACCTGGCATGACCTAGACCCGTAGGTCAAAAGCAACAAAGGGGTTGAACGATGCTAATCCGGTCATCACGGCAATACACTCTTCTCTGCAATTTATTTTTCAAATTTTCGATGCGATCCAAAATGCCTCAAACTCTTTCGCGCTACTGTGTCAGGTTTCTGCACTAAGATGGTGACAGCCATGTCATGGTAGTGATCGTTATGGCATTGCCCGCGGCGCCTAAAGGGGTAGTCAATCGATTTTTCGAGCCCGTCTGGGTGCTCCTTGGCCCATACGCACAAAGGCCTGCCGGTTTTTCCTTCCCGTATTGATCTCGACATGTCTGGCATGTGATTAAATACAATACGTTAAACTCCATACATTCCCCCTGCCTTCCAAAGGGACAGATAACGCAGATAGGACTTGTGCATAGCTAGCCGACCGTAAGCGCAATTGCGTATAAGCTGCTTGCTAAGGTTGCTCTGCCACATCCGTAAATGAAAGAAACGAAAGGAACACGAAATGGCATTTCTGTAGGCCGCTCAAGTGTAAACTTTCTAGAGACCCAATTCTTTTTCACCAGTCAAAACGCATAAACCCGTTGCTTCATCTTTATTCCCCAACAATCATTTGAATTTCAGAGATAGACCCATAATAAGCACTTTCGGAGGTCTCAAAGATAGGATATAAAGCTGGCCATAGCTATAGAGCCATCCTAAAATAATAATTCGCTGTAATTTGCCCTCTCTTGGACGAAATTATTTGAAAAACTACTATTCTGTGTGTAAGCCAACTTTCGGAGGTTTCAGAGGACTCATATTACTGACTAGAATGGCTCTCAGTGCATTGATTTTGGCCGGAGAAGAATTGAAACTGAAAAATCCTGTTCTGAAGGCTGATCACAGCTATAGAGCCACCTCCCACTTTCAATCAATACTACATTCTTTAAGCCCTAAATTTTTTGTACATAGACAGCATCAAAATGAAAGAGATCTTTGCTCCCTCACCGAAATTTCAAGACCTGTTTAACTCACGATCAAATGAATGTCTTACGATTCGCTGAGTTGCAATGAATATTGAAAAGCGTTTTGGTCAACATTGCGTAGTCGTTAATATTGATAAACAAGCTTTCTCCACTTTGGGTGAACAAGCCTTTTGAACCACAAAAGCTGAGTTACAATGCCCAAAAAGCTATATCATGTTCTACGTCGCCTGTACAACGATAGACTTGTACGCATAGCATGAACACTCGCAAACTTTGGGGACTTTGGTGCCGCCATGGACGCTCTTTCTTCAAAAATGGGTGGTGTATTTATAACCGACTCTGACCACTCAATCGGGCGTAAATCGCTCAAAAGTTTGACACTTAGTGTTATTAACAGTTCCGTAAGTACTGATGATTTGATGAGGAGCTAAAAGGAGCAGAATTCGGAGTCATGTTAGATTTACTAGGCACCACTAAATTGCAGATGAAGGGTATTGATTCCGATGTTGCAATTACGTCAAAAATTCTGGCAACTTTGCATAAGTACTTCGCCATGCAAAAAGGTCAACTTTCGACCAGAAGTTTTCGCGTGTCAGAAATCGAGTTTTGCGCCCCAGAAGTGAGCTTACACCTACTCAGATAATCGCCGGGGGAGGCGGCCATGCGAATTTTGAGCAAGTGGGCACCGGAAAAATAACACTAGAATCTGTATGTCAATTGACATACAGAGATGTTTTTGATATTACATCTTTTCACAATATCCGATTATCTTGCACACTTTCTATCACAGCATATCGGTACACGTGTTGTTCA
The DNA here is from genome assembly GCA_958299035.1 of Cylicocyclus nassatus. NCBI lineage: Eukaryota > Metazoa > Nematoda > Chromadorea > Rhabditida > Strongylidae > Cylicocyclus > Cylicocyclus nassatus. The sequence goes on from CATQJL010000112.1 coordinate 597,927, forward strand.
TCCCGTTACGATGTTTACTATTGACCTACGGATTCAATTGATTCAACTTTTGCTTTTACATATAAGCTTACAACAAACACAAAGTTGAGTTATTAGGTTGTTACATAAGTCTTGTTACACTCAACTTCTAACGGCGATAAGTCATGTACCTCATAATCTTTGCAGGACTACAGGGTACCATTCGATAGACCAAAGCAAGCTCTACAAGATGGCCTGCGAAGTTTCGCACCAACATCGACCCACGTTAACTTTGAATCCGAAATCTGAGTCGTAGTGAAGGCTTAAAAATTGCGAAAAATTCATATCCTTGTTCAGAAAAACCCTACGAATCTCCAACTTGCTCATAAAAATTGCACGCTAAATCAGACACTCATATGTACCGTTGCTGTATTTTTTCCTCATCTAGAAATCGAGAAAACGAAAATTTTCTTGTTTTTACAAAAACGAAGCTATGTTGTTTCTTTTTATGTAGCTGTATACTACAAGCCCTTAGAAGTATAACCGTAAATTTTCAGCTTTCCAGAAGCCATAGTTTTCGAAAAATACCTAGTTTAGTATTGAACACCCGAGTGAAAAAAGCTAAATTCGATATTTTTCGAAAACTAGGGCTTCCGGAAAGCTGAAATTTTACGGTTATACTTCTAAGGGCTTGTAGTATACCGCTACATAAAAAGAAACAGCATAGCTTCGTTTTTGTAAAAACAAGAAAATTTTCGTTTTCTCGATTTCTAGATGAGGAAAAAATACAGCAATGGTAAATATGAGTGTCTGATGTAGTGTGCAATTCTTATGAGCAAGTTGGAGATTCGTAGGGTTTTTCTGAACAAAGATATGAATTGATCGCAATTTTTGAGCCTTCACCACGACTCAGATTTCAGATTCGAAGTTAACGTGGGTCGATGTTGGTGTGAAACTGTGCAGGCCATCTTGTAGAGCTTGCTTTGCTCTACCGAATGGTACCCTGGAGTCCTGCAAAGATTATGAGGTACATGACTTATCGCCGTTAGAAGTTGAGTGTAACAAGACTTATGTAACAACCTAATACATTGGTACTGATTGACGCCTTGTAAGAACATGATTTTAACCCAACAATACTGATAAGGAGATCTAACAACATAAGTAAACTCTTGACCTCCCGTTTCCTGCGTAGTGTAGTGGTTTGTGATTTAGACGCTGGGCAGCTAGACCCTTGTTCAATTCCCACATTAGATCTTTCTGCCTACATTATGTGCGGTCTCCATAATTATGATTTACAGGGTAACTACTTTGAAGTAGGAATCTGTTGATAATTAGCATATCATGCATTGCAGTAGCTAATAGCATCATAAGTATGCTCATATACAATGGTAGCAAAGTAGCATTAACACATTCTCTCGAGGAGTCAGTCAGTTGCTTAGTAGTCTAAAGGTTAAAGAGCGTGCCTTGCAGATGCCAGACTCAGGTTCAGTTCTCTATATAAGATCGCAAAAATATTTTCGGCGCTACTTGAGTCAAACTTCCTTCTATTCAATACTTGAGCAAAATAAGATAGATACCCACTAATATGCAACATAGTACATTAGCATTTTCCGCTATATAGTGTAAAGTAAAGCAAAGTAAACGAATAGCAGCGTAAATGTTCCAAACTGAGAAGTTGCTTCATAGCCTAATGCGTAGAGAACGCGACTTTTATTTGCCGGATCAGGGATCAATTCCTAGACTAAACAATATGTTTTGCCGTTGACCTTGAAATCAAGAAACTATGACTTAATATAATTATGTAGAAATCGGTAGCATAGTTTGAAATACTCTTCTTTTTACAATAAAAGTTTTCATTACTCAAACTAAAGGCAAGTGAGCAGTTTCAATTGTTTACATTACATGTTAATCTACTATTTGCAAATATTTACATTAACTTTACTTACGGGGCTTGCCACCTCATGGATACCTTTTTCCGGCTCCTTGTCTATCTCCTCTTAGAAGGTATAAGCTTATTGCATATATAACAATTACAGCAGTTACCTAATTTGTTCTTTTGAACACCTTTCACTTCAGAACAAAACAGCCCAGTTGACAAGTGACATTATCAAAAATAATTACTAACTACTGCTTATTAGAAGTAAATAATTACTCACTCAAGAGGAGGTGGACATAGGAGCAGGATGTACGTGTGCCTGGGAGGGCTAGCTCGGTAACTGTGACAAATAACTACAAATATGTATAAAGAGCTTATATTCAACAAAGTTAATCCCTTAATTTTAAATGTAGTTACGAACATTAATTTAGCCATCCATCCCTCTTACATTAAGAGTAGGAGGGGACATAAGGTCCATTCATGGAGAGCTTTTATTAAGCTAGGTATAAGTTATCCGAGTGGAGATTCAGTTGTGGCCACCCTTCTTGCATTAAGAGTAAGAAGAGACATAAGGTCTAATAGGTGAATAGTAATCCGCACACTACTTGAATAAAACTTTCTCCACTACATTTCACGATATTATCTGCCAGCCACCCTCTTGCATTAAGAGTAAGAGGAGACATAAGGTCTTTATGTGGTTTAGGCATGGAAAATATCAATAATTTGTGGCTACTTGTACAATAGTTATGGCAACCGGGTACTTGTTGGCCTATATATCTTATATATAAAGCTGAATGTCTGTCTGTATGTATGTCTGTCTGTCTGTACGTATGTGCGGAATAGAAATTTTTATTTCTGAACCGATCGGGACCAAACTTGGCACACATATACTTCGGGGCAGGGAGCGTGTCATAGGCTACTTTTCGTTATCGATCGATATCGATTTTATATATCGATATCGATCGAGCATGCTGATCAACCCCTCCGGGGTGATCAGCATGCTCGATTACCCCCCTGTGCAAAATCCCAGCCCCCTAGCTCAAATTTTGCAAAAAATCGATAAAGTCGACATCGATCGATAACGAAAAGTGGACTATGACACGCTCCCTGCCCCGAAGTGTATGTGTGCAAAGTTTGGTCCCGGGCGGAGACGGGTTTGCCATCTAGTATATATATATGCAGAGGTCCATGTTACTCTTAAATTTAAGAGCATTAGACTATAGAAAGTTAACTACTCTAAAGAAGTAAATGATAAATAAATAAAAGAACAAGTAAATAAACATAAATACAAACACACTGTTATACTTGCTTAGCTTATATGCTTAGATGGCCCGTCCTCACGTGATGTGCGGGCCCCAGTACAGAAGTTGCCATTGCTCCCTGTCCTTTGCTTCGAACATCCATGACCTTCTTGGTCGTCGTCGGTGGCTGAGTCCACGAGTTCCAGGGACGAAAATCGTATCCAGCTGATTTCTCAGCTGGTCCATCCGTTTCACGAACACGTCTGCCCACCTCGTCGGTTGTCTTCCTCGAGAACGTTTGGCTTCGCGAGGAATCCACTCAGATGTTCTTAATGTCCATCTATCGTCTGTTCTTCTCATTATGTGACCGGCCCATCGATGTTTCGCTTTCGCAACGTATTCCGCTGGGTCACGAAGACGGGACATTCTTCTCATATCCGTGCTGCGAAGTCCGACTAGATGTTGCTTGTGTCGGGTCATCTTCAGAAGACTATGCTCGAGCGCTCTGTGGGTGGTCCCTAAAGCTTTCGAGTGGCTACGGTGTCGGCCCAAGTCTCAGCTGCGTAGCAGAGGCTGGTAGAACGGTTGAGTCAAACAGGTGGGCACGAAGCTCCGGGTCCGACAGTTGGTCGGTGGCTTCCTTTAGAGGCCTGAAGGCGGCTCAGGCTGCTCTTCTTCTCCTGTTAAGTTCTTCCCTCAAGTCGTTCTCCATGTTCATCAAACGTCCGAAATACACGTAAGAAGACGTCTCCATAATAGGGGTGCCTTCCAATTATATTTCTGCATCTTCGCAAAAGGCGCTCTTCATAAACTGAGTCTTCTTCCGATTTATTCGCAGTCCGATCTTCTTCCCTACTTCGTTTAGTTCCTTCAGCATCGTCTCTCCTTCAGTGATGCTGCTCGAGAAGAGGACGATGTCATCCGGAAAACGAAGATTGGATAGGAATCTTCTATCAACTCGTATGTCTCTCTCCTCCCAGTCCAGTGACTTCATCACCCACTGCAAGGCCGCGTTGAACAGCTTCGGCAAATTAGTGTCGCCTTGTCGAACCCCCTTTCCAATTGGAATGGTCGGGGGGCGATGGAATAGCTGCATCGTTGTTGTACAGTCCTTGTAGCAGTCGGCTAGTGTCCTCAAGTAAGCTGGGTCCACTCCTTAATCGACTAGCGCAGACAGGATGGCGTTGGTCTCGACGCTGTCAAAGGCTTTCTCGTAGTCGACGAAAGTTAGGACGAGAGGTAGTCGGTACTCCCGGCAGACTTCTATAACCCTCGAAACCGTCTGGATGTGGCCTATGCAGCTGAATCCTTTGCTAAATCCATCTTGTTCTTGGGGTTGGCTTCATCCAGTGTCCTAGATATGCGAGCGAGGATAATAATCTTCGTGGAAAGCTTGTACAGCACACTCAGCAGACATATTGGACGGTAATTTCGAAGATCTTCCCGTTTACCCTTCTTGAAAAGAAGGACGGTTCTTGACGTTCTCCACTGGTCGGGAATCCTCTCCTTCTGAAGGTAAAATGTCAGGTGCGACGCGAGCATCTCGTGTAGACGTTGTTCTCCGGCTCGCAGAAATTCGACGGAGAGATGGTCTGGTCCTGGAGCCGTAGACGTCTTTATGGTCTGAATCGCTGTGCGCACTTCAGCAGGTAGAATTCGTGGTGGTACTTTTCCAGTGGGAACAACGGGCATCGGCACGGGTGTTGATGAGCAAAAGAGGTTGTGTAGAAGTTCTTCGCGATAGATTCCATCTTGTATCGGGAAGAAGTCGGAGTCTCGTCTTCGTTTAATAGTGCAACCAGCGGTACGTGATATTCATAGAGGTCCCTTCGGCGCTTCTTAAGACTTTGTCTTCCTTCGGCTGCTTCCAGTATCTTGGCTTGCCTGTACTTCCTGAGATCCTCCTGCAAAGCTGTTCTGCAACTGGCGTTGGCTATCAGTTGCTCGAGAAGGGTTGCATTCGGATTCTGCCTCAGAAATCTTCTTCCTTCGAGCAATTCCTTGGTGGTCTTCGAAAAACGTTCCAAGATTTCTCAGAAGTCACTGAGGCGCACTCTCCGCAGACTCGCAATCCTTTCAGAAGCCGGTCGTAGTCGTACGTTGGTTCCTCCTCGCTGGGCCAGTCACATCTTGATATGAGCTCTTCCAGCCCGTTACCGTCATAAACGACTTCCTTCCTTCTCGCGGCACTGTGACAGACTTTCTTTTCCAGCCTTCGGTTGAGTCGTATCTTCGCTCGAAGGAGGCGGTGATCGGAGCCACTGCAGAAGGATGAAACTACTGAGACATCGAGCAAGCTCCAACTTCGGTTGGTGAGAATGTGGTCGATCTCCGCATGAGTCGTTTCGTTGGGCGATTCCCATGTCCACCGGCGATGTTCTTTCTTCATGAAGATGGAATTTCCATGGAAAAGTCGTGCGGCGGAGAGAAGCCCAACGAGACGGTTGCCGTTTTCATTTCGGAGCTCATATCCAAACTTCCCGATCCTATATTCCTCTTTTAGTGGCATCTCGTCTTCGCGTTGAAATCGCCCACAACGAACTTGTAGAAGGATTTCTCGTTGCGGACGACCTGATCCACGTCTTCGTAGAAAGCATCTAATTCTGAATCGTCAGCTGCTGATGTTGGTAAGTAGCAGTTGATGATGCTGATGGTCTTCTGACGTGGAGGTCTTAGTCGGAGGATGGCTAGTCGAGGTGAACAGGGTCTCATGCGAATCGACAAGATGGACGATAGATGGGTGGACGACAAAGCCAATGCCTCCCACGTTTCGTGATGGAACCTTCTCACCACGAATGATGAGCGTCCCATCATTCATCTGTCGCACGTCCTTCTTCCTGGACTTCGTATCCTGCAGAGCGATGATGTGGTACTTGATGTGCTCTGCAGCGTCGAGAAGAGCGTGGAGGTCGGCGTTTGTGGAGACTGTTTTGGCGTTGTAGGTGCAGAGCATGAGGCAGTCTCCATGGCGTGTCGTCCGGGCAGACGTGTCGTTTTTGTCCAATTCAGAAGGCGCCCTGAGGACCCTGACATCAGTCTTGCTACCACCTGGCGCCGTAGGCGGGATCCGATGTGCAGGGTTTCTTTCTATCCTTCTAACTGGTAGAGTAATGGAATTTTTCCCCTACAAGAGCAGACTTACTAGGCCAACTCTTGATTTTCACGGGGCGATCGCTGACCCCGGGTTTGGAGCGGGGAGAACCGCCTAGCGACCTGAAAACCAGACGGCGGTGGATGGCTCTTAGCTAGGCATTCGGCCGAAACCGGAAACGTCGAACTCCTTCACAGCTTGGGAGGCCCTGCCAGAGTATACACTCGGCTGTGCATCGCAGTTCGACACCCAGTGTCACCCCCACGCCACGATGACGCGGCCGATCATTGTGGGGGACACACTGTTAGAAGATAATAAATATAAGAACCATAGTTCTGCGCTAGAAATTATATTCGTAATGAACACATAAAATTGAATGTACATCCCAGAAAGGGAAACTAACATTTATTAACTTATCGCTGTGCTGAGAGGTAATAAATAATAGAATAATACACAAGATAGTTCGGCAGGAGAACCCTGGCGTGATGTTGGGTGCGGATTATCCGATGCAGTTTGCATCACGGGTAGCGCTCTCCAGCGATGAAGAGGCTTGCCCTAGCCTTGGGGGAAAATACCCCTCCTAAAGGAAACTGCACAAGAGTTCAGGAAGGATCGCCTCGAACTCTACGGATCTAAGGTCCAACAACAAAAACCAGACAAGTCATTTGATTGAATGTTCTGTGTTGTCCGCGTCCATAATTGATTGTAGAGGATACCGGGCTCAGGATAGTGAATAATCCAGAATCGAATAGCTACACAGGCTGTAAATGTCAAAGAAAGAAGTGCCACATATGTGAAAAAATCAACTTCACTAGTCTAGTTAAAAATTCAACTACTAATTACTACTTCAAAACTAACAAGACAGCAACTTCTAGCTGTGATTCGAAAAATGTGATCTATATGATAACTTGTCTCACATGTACATTGCAGTATGTTGGAGAGACTAGACAATCATTGAGAACGAGAATTAATCGGCATAAAAATAGTTTTCGAAAAGGCAACTTGAATACGTTCATGGTTAAACATTTTCAAAATACAGGGCACGATCCAGAGGATATATGCATAGACATTTTAGACAACGTTGAAAATAAAGAAAATACCAAGAAACACCTGAGAGGTAGAGAATTAAAATGGATACAGTATATGGTTACTGCATATCCATTTGGTTTCAATGATCAAATTAAGGGATTTGGTAATATCTCAGATAATGTCAATCTTTTAGAAAAGAAAGCACATCCATATTTTAGATGTTCAGTCAGTAACAAAAGGTTTAGAGGAAAGAAAAGAAGACCAAGGAAAAAAAGTGAATGTCCCGTCCAGGCTCGGCACAGCTGGCACCGGGTCAAACTGGACATCGTTTTTGGGGCGGAAAGCAAAGGGGATATCGTTTTTGCGGGTTAGATGCCGCTGTCTGCTAGTATGCCAGGTGCACGCCGCCGGCAAGTCGCGAGCGGTGTGCCCCCTGCACAAACAAAGGCCTTTTTTACAACCAAAACGCAATCATATGGCACCAAATTTGGTGTGTGCATGCGCATTGGGGGACCTGAAGTGCGGCCCAAAAATTTATGAAAACTTATGTGAATGAAAGCTGTGCTGAACTTTTTTCTGAATTAGCTGGCACCGTGCCAGCTGGGTTCCAGCTGAGCTGGCACCGACCCTTTGCTCACATAAGTTTTCATACTTTTTACATGAATTATATCTGCACTGTAAATGTTTACATACAAAGCAAAAAACAATTTCATAATGTTTTCTTTTCTGCGTTTTAAAGCCATTTGAAAATTTCTCGGTCTGCTTCGCAGTCGAAAAATCTGCCCCAATCACAAAGCACGCCCTACGCAAATGCAAAACAGGTCAAACGAGACTTAGTACGAAATTTTTAAGATCAAAGGGACTTCGTTTGAAATTTTCCCTGGTGCCAGCTCGTGCCGAGCCCTGGTCCCGTCGGAAATGAAGAAGTTTTGACTGTTATAAATACTTTACAGGGTAACGAACTTTTCGTATATTTCCGAAAATTAAACAAACAAGACGTTTCAAGGCTTATAGATTACACTTTCAGTCCCAGTTTTACATGTTATCGTTTGAACATAAATATAAGATATATGCACTGCTTGTCACACCATTTTGGGAAAGAAAGGATAAGCTTAAAGTTAAACAAGAAGAAATTATGGTAACCATACCCTATTTAGGAGAAATATTGGATAAGCTCGAACTGAATAAGCTATGTAAAAGTATAAGAATGAAAAGAATAGTTAAGGAAACTTTTGACATGCAAGATGCTGATGAACTAAACAGTATCAAGGTATCAATACGATACAATTTGAGAAAGCCAATAGGTTTGGATATGTTCAATTATAATAGCTTTCTCAGGAAACTCAATGATTCTACCATGTAAATCATAGAAGAACAAGAATGTGAATTTAATAAATACAACGAATTTATTGTTAATTACCATAAACATGTCTGCACAGGAAATCTGGATTTTGTACAGAACGAAAAATTGAAATCTATCTTCAAAAAAGGAACTAACAAGGGAATGGTCAGAAATCGAAGTGGCCAATTCGAGCAAATTACATATCGTTAGATGCACCATAAAACGCTGACTCTAAGTATGCTTTCCTTATCTGCAGAGCGCTTTTGTAGATGGAATTATAAGCCGTTAAAGGTCATTATTTTGCTAAGAAATTGTGCGTGTAAAGGTCAAACTTGGCCGTACAGAGCCATTTTCGGCTCAGTGTTGGACCAAAACATGTAACAAGGTCTCTTCATATGGCCCGTACTCAAAGGTGAGCTAAAAGGGCAATAGTGTGCCTAATCTCACAATTTTTGTGCACGATTTTTTCGCAGTAAAGCTGCTCATAACTTCGCCTACAAAGACGCTCTGCAGGTATGGAAGGCAGATTTGAAATCAGCATTCCATGCTGCATCGAATGGTGTGCAGCTTGTTTGGATTGGCCACTTCGACTTCTGACCATTCCCTTGTAAGTATAGAACTCATACGATGATTGCTAAAGGCGACATTACAAAAGTGATAAATGATTTGAGTTTATAACTAGCAGTCAAGTACATTCGAAAATACAAGGCCAGCTCTTACATTAGAGTTCAACTTACAAAAGAACTATGTGAATACAGTGCTGGCCATAATTATAAACACACTCTTGGTGCAAAAGAAGTGTCAGTTTATTCAATCCATTGGCAAGCACGCTAGAATGAAGATAAACAAACACTTCAAAATGTATCCAATGCAGAAATTTTTCCTCTTATCAGGTATTAAACTCCCGTTGTGTTTCGTTGAGAACGTGACGAGATATTTGCCGGAAATTACAACCACTTGTTTTTACCATGTCCAACTTTCACTGATTTTTAAAATTTTTGTATGAAATTTTCGAAGGAGCCTCAATAACCAACAGAAAGCGCAAACCTTTTGCCAACAAAAGCAATTTTTTTCTTTATTTCAGTTGCTTTCCAGATTTTCGCTGATTAATTTTCTAAAAGTCTTGTGTTTTGGAAAAATCGCATAACCTATTATTGCACCAAACAGTGCAAAACCTATAGAATACTGAGGTTTCAAAACTCGAGTATTACTATCGCTACTATTACAAAGTAAATGAGTGATTTTCGCTTTAAATTATGAAGATTTTGAAAGATGAGTCACGTCAGTGCGAACTCATGAAATTGAGAAATACTACGATTTTCCTTACAAATTTCGTAGAAATTCTAAAAGACAAGGCATAGGGCTACAAAAAATTGCTTCTGTTGGCAAAAGGTCTGCCCTATGTACTGGTTATTAGGGTTCCTCCGAAAGTTTCATACAAAAATTGTGAAAATTAGCGAAAGTTGGACATGGTAAAAACGAGTGGTTGTAATTTCCGGCAAATATCTCGTCATTCTCTCAACGAAACACAACGGGAGTTTAGCAGGTTGAAAGGGGAGGAAATTCTGCATTGGATGCATTTTGAAGCGTTTGTTTGTCGTCATTCTAGCGTGTTTGCTAATGGATTGGAAAAACTGGCAAAACTTTTGCACCAAGAGTGTCTTTATAATTATGGCCAGCACTGTATATCAAGAAAGGAATTAAAACGAAATTGTTCAACATGTATGATCTAGAACAGATTGACTATGATGACTATGATGCAGAAGTTTTTAGAAAGCTGCAAAGACATTTTATCATAACTCCAGTAGATAAAGCCACTTCAAATTATAGTTTTACGTGCAAGAAATTCTACTCACATATGATGAAGAAAGAAATGGAGCAGTCGGCTTCAAATGGATACACTTACGTATCATTTAGACTAAGTGAGAACGATGTCTTGTTGAAGCACAAAAGAATTCTTTACAGTCTGAACATTAACTTTGTAGATGAATGTTATGTAATACCCAGAATATATGGCATTCCAAAAAATTCACAAAACACCGATTAAGTTTAGGTACATCACTGGCGCTAAAAGGAGTACATTGAAACTTTCACAAAATACTACATTTGATACTTGCCCATATAAGAAGGCATTTCTACAATTATTGCAAAGCTATTTGGCCAAGATCAAAAATAAAACGTTTTTGGGCTATAGAAAATAGCAGCCAAGTGCTGAGGGAATTGATGACAGCTCGAGGTAGCCTAGAAGTGTATTCGGCCGACTTCTTTAGTCTTTTCACAAATTTGCCACATGATATCGTAAGAAATAACCTCAGAAAGCTTATAAGTCTTTGTATGAAAGGTTATAAATACATCAAGGTACATGGCAATAAAGTCACATATTCTAGCACAGACTTAACACAAGGCAATTATTATCAAGTTGAAAATGTAATATGTATGGTCGATTCTCTACTAGAATCAAGCTATTTATATTTCGGTGGTGTTATTTACAAACAGATAAAGGGTATACCTTAAGATGCTAAGTGCAGCCCTCAAATGGCAGACCTTACATTGGCTTGTATGGAATACGAATTTATGAAAAGACTAACAAGGACACTAGGTCATAATAATGGCTTATACAATTTCACATATAGATGCATAGATGACATATTGCACGTCTTTAGTGATGCATCAGAGTTCGAAAGCAGGGTCAAGCGTGTTGATGCGATCTTGGACCCTCATTTACGACCCCCCCCTTTGAAGGTAACCATCCTTACGCCCCCCCCCCCCTCCCTACCCCTCCCCCATCTATCCCCCTTGCCTCCCCTGCCCACATTTCTCGCGGTAACCTGCATAAACGAATGTCAATCTCAAAAATGTCGAATGTTTGCGTGAGAACTTCAGTGAGGTTTCGGAAGCAGAATTTGTAAGTTAATGGGTGCGCCCAGCATCTCTAGCACATATACACACCTTCAATAATGTTTGAGATTCTGCAAGTTTACTTTTGAATTTTCAGGCATACTTCAGGCCAGCAAATTCGATTCCCGTATGCGACACAAATTTTTACACGGAGAACAAAATGACATTCTTGAACTACAAAAGATGTTTTCGACTAGGAAGCTCAGTTCTTACCTCTTCCACAGTTTTTCCTGCGAAAAAAACCGCTTTAGCGCCGTCCAGAACGACGTTAAAAACATGCATGAGCACGTTAGTTTAAAAATTCGTAACTAAGGCCAGGAAAAGACTGAGAGGCTGCAAAGAACGGGTTCTGTAGCATGGTGCCCAGACAATTCATAGAAAAAGTTTCAGCCCTTGAGAAGCAGTGAGCTCGAAAAAATTTAGATCAGGCTCTCGCAAAATTAGATGCGATCCTAAAATGCAAAAACTGGGATTTTTGAGTTTAAAATTTTGTAACTTACCAGAGAAGTTATAAAACAGCCTGAAATCCTTATGATAAAAATTAGAGGGATATGGCCTCGTGTTACAGCAAGTTTGCAGCTAACAAGCTTCAATAGCTCCGGAGAAATTTAGATCAGGCGCAGATACGACCCCCCCCCTTTTTCTCATTTTTTGCTACCATACATAAAATCATAAGAAAATCCGCAGTTCATAAAATAACACCAGATTTCGCACAGTAGCAGGGCTTATCCAAAGAACATATAAATTGTAAGAACCGCATAAATGGCATTAAAAAAGATTTACGAATTATTGATTGTCATCGTTGATCTACATGTGCGCTTTTGTCGAGTGTGCAAGTCTTCAGTGAGCCTTCGGAAGCAGGATGTCTACACCAATTGGTACATCCAACATCTTTATCACACATACATTCCTTTAATAGTATTTGAGCTTCTAAAAGTGTTTATTTTTTTTGGATTTTAGTCATGCCAGCAGGGTGCGATCCCCGTTTGAGACAATATTTTGCGGTAGAAATAGCGATTCCTATAAAAAAAGAACTAAGTCATAATCTTTCAAGAGTGCAGCAAATGAAGCGAATTTCTACGCTTGCAAATGTTTTCAGATTATTGTTCGCGCGTTTTTATTTGATACATTGGTACAGGGCATTCCATGAATTTATTGTTAAGAACATGTAATAATTACTTGCTATTTGATTTGCTTTCAATCGTACGGTCTTTTTTCCAAACTACCCCCTCTTACGGCCCTCCCCCCCTCACCGTAGGCCCCCTTTACGACCCCCCGTTGCGACAGTCGCATCACACGCTTGACCCTGTTCGAAAGAAGTTTGAAAGAATTATATCCTTCCGCTTTAGAAATAGATAAGACCAACGTTAGTCCAAATGAAACGAATTTGACTTAAACATGATAGTTTACGAAAACAAGATTAAGTTTAGTATATACAATAAAACAGATACGCATAATTTTTTACCGCACTTTTTAGGGACATTGAAAAAATGGACGCTACCTCTTACCTCTTAAGCATGGTAATAATTTAGGAACTTCACAATTAGAATCAGCAACTCTAATTAGCCCAGCGTAAAAGTTTTCAGGCTGTTTTGTTTCCTTTCTGAGGCAAAATATGGCCTTCCACGGCCCAAAACTCTCTTTGAAGTTTCCACCGTAATCCTACAGTAATGAACAGAGATGGGTGATTCGCTCCATACTGTTCCCAGGATTTCGGACCGAAGGGGGGCAAAAAAAATTCTTCAGTGAAGGTGCGTGGAGTCAGTCACGCTCTCCAAAAAATTTTTGGAGAGCGTGGCTGACTTGCTTCTCAAAACTTTTGCGGGTACGCCCCCGTAATTTTTTTATAAGGCAAAATTGAATTTTTTAAAAAATTTTGAAAATTATTTTAATTGTTTACAAGAAAATAAGTCACTTGCGCATTTTTGTAGACCATATAAGTAATTTTCAAAAATTTCGCGACCCATTCTCGGATGGGCGGGGCGCGCACCCCCCCCCCTCGGTCCGCCACTGATATATACATATATACCCAGGATTTCCGCTCGGGGAGGGGAGGGGCGCGAAAAAAATTTTTCGAATAAAGGTGCGTGGCGTTAGCCACGCACTCCGAAAAAATTTAAGGAGTGCTTCTCAAAATTTTTGCGGGTTCCCAACTCCTAAAATCCGGGAAAAGGGGGCGTGACGTGAGCCACGCCCCCGAAAAAAAAATTTTTAGAAGGCTAATTTGAATTTTTAAAAATTTTTAAAAATTATTTTAATTATTTACAAAAATAAACAAGTCATTTGCACAATTTTATAACCCATACTAGCTGGCTTATCGGGCTCCGCCCGGCCCTGTCAAAACACTACGTCAAAGAACACTATCCCTATTCCTGTAAGAACCTTCTCTTGTGCCCACGCCTACATGCCAAATCACTATCCCCGCTGTTTTAGTAATCAGCATGCTCGATTACCCTGCTGTTTTAGTAATCAGCATGCTCGATTACCCCCCTGTGCCAACTCCCAGCCCCGTAAGTGAACTCTGCAAAAAATCGATAAAATCGATAAAAGTAATTGTCTTGAAAACTAATATTGTATTCGGAATTCCCATGCTCGATTACCCCCCTATGCAAACTCCCAGCCCCGTAGCTCAAACTTTACAAAAAAAATCGATAATCGATAAAAGTAATTGATAATCCTGAAAACTAATATTGTATTCGGTTCCCATGCTCGATTACCCCCCTATGCAAATTCCCAGCCCCGTAGCTCAAACTTTGCAAAAAAATTGATAAAATCGATAAAAGTAGCGGATAATTCTAAAAACTAAAATTGTATTCGTAATCAGCATGCTCGATTACCCCCCTGTGCCAGCGCCCCCCCCCGCGCTCTCCCCCCCCCCCCTCGGTACGCCACTGATATATATATATTATATATATATATATATATTAGGTTGAACCGAAAGTTCTGTCCCTCCATTTTCAAAAATTCGTAACTTCGCCAGATTTCAACGGATTTGCTTGCTCGTAATTTTATTAGAAAGAATAGATCTTCCGCTTTCAAGCGCTGTTTTAAGTAGCTTCTGCTTCGCACTGAGTGCCGAAATAAAAATGGAAAACTAAGACCATGTAAAGTTTGACCATTTTAAGTTAGGTCACCAAAAATCTGGAATGCTACAGAAAAATCTGAAATCGTCAGTACATATGTTTTTTGGCCTACTCTTTGCAATTGTGAAGAGTTTGCGCTGTTTGGACGTTTCTGCGAGAAGTTATGATTTTCACGAAAATTGCCAAATTAATTAATTTTGGCGTTATCCATAGTAAACTCGATATTCATAACTTCTCACAGAGATATCCAAACAACACAAACTTTTCACAGATGCAAAGGGTAGGCCAAAAAACATATGTACTGACGATTTCAGATTTTTCTGCAGCATTCCAGATTTTTGGTGACCTAACTTAAAATGGTCAAAGTTTACATGGTCTTAGTTTTCCATTTTTATCTCGGCACTCAGTGTGAAACAGAAGCTCCGCAAAACAGGGCTTGAAAGCGGAAGATCTATTCTTTCTAATAAAATTACGAGCAAGCAAATCCGTTGAAATCTGGCGAAGTTACGAATTTTTGAAAATGGAGGGACAGAACTTTCGGTTCAACCTAATATATCAGTGGCGTACCGAGGGGGAGGGCGGGGGGGGGCGAGCCCCCCCCCCCCGAGAATGGGTCGCGAAATTTTTGAAAGTTACTTATGTGGGTTATAAAAATGTGCAAGTGACTTATTTATACTTGTAAATAATTAAAATAATTTTTAAAAATTTTTAAAAATTCAAATTAGCCTTGTAAAAATAATTTTTTCGGGGGCGTGGCTGACGCCACGCCCCCTTTTTCCAGATTTCAGGGGTTGGGGACCCGCGAAAATTTTGAGAAGCACCCCTAAAATTTTTTCGGAGTGCGTGGCTGACGCCACGCATCTTTATTAGAAAAAAATTTTTGTCGCGCCCCCCCCCCGAGCCGAAATCCTGGGTACGCCACTGATATATATATATACAGGATGTCCCAAAAGTATGTATATCGTCTATTTGTTGACCGTAACGACTGCTGACCGCGCGGCGACCGCTGCGCGTGCATGATGTTTTCGTAGAAAAGATGAATAGAAAGAAATCAGAGGATTCTTCTCATCTTTATAATGTAGAAAAGAAACAAAGAATTCTTCTCATCTTAAGCCACGGTCCAACTTGTCACTTTTTCGCAAGTTTAGAAGGCACGCGTTGCAGTCGCCACGCGGTCGGCAGTCCGTACGGTCAACGAATGAACGATACACTGTTGAATCGTTAATATCTCTCTTCCCAGGGAGTCTTTTACCTACCTTAAGGTACGATTTTGTAGAGCTGGCTTCACCTTAGATTTACAGTATAAGGCGCACTCGCTCTTCCGTATGTAGGGTTATGGTAAGAACTTTTGGCTTACAGCATCATTATGGATTAACCGTGTTTCAAAAAAAGTTTCCAAAAACTCGAAAAAGTGGTGTACCAAGGATTTTACGTACGCTGATTTCATTACTCAATTTTCTAGGAGTCTGTAAAGTTTATCAAAGGGTCTGATTGTAATTTTAGAGAGTATAGTAAGAACAGCTATTACGGTTCACGGGGCATAGGTCGTGAAGGAAGCATCGCGGTCAAATGCAAAGTTCATATTTGGTTTGAGCGACTTTAATTAGCCCAGTGTAAAGGCTTACAGGTTGTTTGATTTACTTTCTAAGGCGGAATAGGAAACTCAATAGCTCAGAACCCTTCTTGAAGTTCGTACCGTATTCCTACAGTAGTGAATGAAGATTCTTGATTCGCTCCATGCTGTAAATCTAAGTTTAAGAAAGCTCTTCAAAATGGTACCTGAAGGCAAGCAAGAGACTTTTAGGGGAGGGAGATATCAATGATCAAAAAGTGTATGCATACTTTTGGGACACCCTGTAGTTTAGGTTGATTCATAATTGATGCACGTTTTTTGAAATTCATCTTCAAAGCGCCGTAATTCTTTTCCCAAATCATCTTTTCAAGAGCAATAAAAGCTGTTGCCAAGAGCAAATCTTTGGCTTTACAGTTCATGCTTTTGTTTATAGCTAAATGTGGCGAGAAAGTTTTTACAATTCGAAAAATGCCAAGAATTTTCCAAAGAACCTCTATTTATAGAAAGCATAACTTAGTCTTAAAGATAGTAGGAAAACGCAGACTTTGCTCATTGCGTAGCCAATTGTCAATAGAGCAGTGGCAAAAAATTCGGATTTTACGGTAATTATTATGACGAGATACAGGAAAAAGTTCAAAAGATAACTTTTCCTAGCTTTTTCAAAAGAGCGAAAAATTGTCTTTATGAGAATTTTCAAATTTTTCGCCGCTAAAAAGCTCTAAAATTTCACCGTTTCTATGTTACTCAATGTGCTATGTCTATTCTTTGCGTACAAAGCAAAATCGCAGCAACTGGTTCTTGTTTCAAAGTTTGATACGACTTTGAAAGGACACAATGACCGGTCAAGTTTGTGATTGAATCTTTCATCCCAGAACTTTTGTAAAATTTTGCTTTATAGAGAATTCTATAGCAGAAAACTTCGCAATTGCTAAGCATATTTTATGAAATCAGCATCTTTTGTACCCATGGAATTAGAGCAAAAAAAAATTAAAGGAAAGAATTTCAAGTTTTAGTCCCTCATATTCCAAAGCGTAAAACTTGGTATTACACAAAACGCCACGAACAAACAACACAAACGGGATACACAAGAAACTAGAAGAAACGCTCTTTCGGATAGCCTCGAAAGTTTTCGGAAAGAATCAGTTTCCCTGAATAACCAGCACTTGGAAAAAGAGGTAAAAGGACAAAAGGACAAAAACGTGCATCAATTATGTTGAAGAAAATCAGTCAAGATTAAGATTTTTCAAGCTGAAACACGAAAAATTCTGGAAGTATTTTCTTTTGATAGAGAAAATTTTGCACATTACAGTGGTATTCTTCCCGTGATTTGAAACGAAAAAGATCGAGAGTTAAAAGCAAATAAAGAAAATTCCTTTAGTTTTTGCAATTTTTGAGCGTACTCAGAAAAGCCTACGACTGTCACAGAAAAGAAGGGAAAGTCATGGACGTGGGTTTTGTGACTTTTTCTTTTTAACTGAGAAAATCGTGCCAATTCAGAGCAATTTTGATTTTCGTGCAAAGCGCAGACCCGAAAATCCAGAAATATTACGGAAATCAAAATTGCCCTCGATTGGCACGATTTTTGCTCAGATAGAAAGAGAAGGTCACAAAATCCATGCCCATGATTTTCCCGTTAAAGGCAGTAGGTCGGCAGAATGAGACCCGTGGCAAAACAAGGTCACAGGGTAAGATCCCCCATAATGGAACCTATGGGCCAAAGTTCGATCTTTCTCTGCCACTTCTAATCCCCGAAATTTCAAAGCGAAAACAGCGCTCATCTCCTGTCTTCTCCGAACCCGCCCACCCCATGGACGAGTGAACGCGAAGCCCGTCATGGCGAAGACGCAGAGTCGTTGCGGGACCTCATGCTTATAGCATTGCGGCTGGCGCTCTGACCGCGGAAGTCACTCGTCCATGGGGTGGGCGGCTTCGGAGAGGACAGGAGATGAGCACTGTTTCGCTTTGAAATTTCGGGGGTTAGAAGTGGCAGAGAAAGATCGAACTTTGGCCCATAGGTTCCATTATGGGGCTCCTACCCTGTGACCTTTTTTTGCCACGGGTCTCATTCTGCCGACCCACTGCCTTCAATTCTGTGACATTTCTAGGCTTTTTCGAGCGTGCTCAAAAATTGCAAAACTGAAGGAATTCTCTTCATTTGCTTCTAACTCTCGATCTTTTTCGTTTCAACTCATGGGAAAAGTGCCATTGTAATGTGGAAAATTTTCTCTATCAAATGAAAACACTTTCAGACTTTTTCGACTTCGATCCAGCTTGAAAAATGCCGATCTTGACTGATTTCATTCAATTGCCTCTAGCTCTGGAACTTTCTCATGGCAATTCATGACAAAGGAAATGCTTTGAAGGGAAAGCTTTCCTTTTTCAAATGAAGTTAAAATCAAAAAATCTATTAAGTGGCAAAAAAGTTATGATTTTTTATATATCCGACGCAAGAACATTTGGGACAGCCTAGTATATCATCTCTCTATAATAAAGCGCTAGAGATGACTATGCATGTAAGATACCCCCCCCCCCCCTTCGTGGTCGCGATTCGGATGTCAACAACTTTGCCGTTATGTGCCGGTGCAGATGCACCGAGCTGTGGCTCATGGTGATAGTGGCGCATGTCTTAGATGATGTTAATCGAGAAGCTTAACGTGACTTGGTAGACAAGCCAAATGCTGGAAAGGGGGAAGGTTACTTAGTCCTGTTTTCGTTATGCATTAGAATACTATATCAGTTACCGAGCAGCAATACCAGCTTCCGCTAGCAAGGTTTTGGAGTTTCGGAAAACATCAGTCAAAATATAGAAAGCATATTGGATGAGGTACATAAATCATTGTGAGCTGAAGGAAAGCAAGATGAAAGTCTCCAATGCTGGAAGTACGAAAAATGTGGTTTGAATACCACAAAATTGAGAGTAGAGGAGGTAGGGGGGTAGAGGGTTGATACGAAAGAGGGGAGGGGGCAGTGGGGAGTGGGCAAATTTGGAGAGATCTGCATTTTGACTCCAGCAAAGGCAAAGGTATACGCACGTTTCCAAGCAAATCAGAGATCAAAGCTTTGAGCGTCCTGACAGGAGAAGCTCAAGAATGGTTTTTGGGATGTAGTCGAAAGGTAAATGAATACCAGCAAAATGTAGCGCAAACATTTTGATATTGCTAAATTTACATATTGATATTGGGGACATTCAGACTTTTTTAATGAAAGGAATGAGTGCCAGATTTTTCCCTGATCTCAAAGGGGCCGTGGACCTTTGCGCACGGTTTTTCGAAAAACATTCATTTGGGGGAAAAATAAGTTATAGAAAAGCGGAAAGTGCGTTGGAAGGTTGAGATTACCGCTGGGTATACATAAATTTTTAGATCAGGTTTTTTTAGAATTCTAATCTAAAAATTTAAAATTTCAAGAATATGAATAGTGTGGCACAATTTTGAAGAAATAAGGAATTGCGAAAATGTGGAGAACTTTTGAAGGGGACTTTTCGGAAAGAAAGCAAAATATGCTTATGCTGATAAGCCTACAGGGCAGGGGGGGGGAGAGGAGAGATTGAAAACAGGAATGGAAATTGCAGCACAATGTTACAGAAGAGCTTTCAATTTCTTCCAAAAAGTTTTCCAGATGACTTCGATGGCAAACTAGTTCAGGTTGCACAATCTCAGCAGATTTGGCTATTTTAGACCCAGCGAGCTGATTTTCTAAAGCTGTGTATCTTCCATATGCCAAAATTTGGGGAGCTAAGCACAGCTCTGCTGTTATATTTTCATTTCATTTCATTTCATTTGTACGCTCAAGGCGTTCCATAAAAAAGACACATCAAGAAGTTAGTAATACAGCGGAAACGAACAAGACATGTAAACAAATGCAGACATCATTATGTCAGTCCGAGTCTGATCCTAATAAGACTAATGTGAAAAGATGAAACAGCTTGCACTGAATATGTTGATAGGCTAATAGATAACTATGCAGATGTAGGCATTGAGATTTATAACTCCAAAGCTTTGAATCCATGGAGATGGGACGCATGCCCCCTCGTTGCCAGCGGAACGATCTTTAGTTACTCTTAAAAGCAATAAGGCAGGTCTACTGCTCAGGTATAATAACCATAACCCAACCTAGCCGGAATGCTGGGGAGGCCCAATGACCCTAAAGGTGAAACGATTCATATTCAATCCATTTGTTGAAATAGCAAACTGTACGATTAAATACTAGATAGCTGAGCGAAAAGACTCGGACTAAGATGCTGATGAAACTGTGTTAGTAACTAGAACACAACGAGTACACCGAAAATACAAGTTTGACGCAACGTGAGGAGATACACGAGAGGCGTCAAAGAAATAATTTACAGCCATAACTGAACCCGCAAGTCAATGCAAGATCAACGAGCACCTGAAAAGACAGGTTTTAGAGGTAAATTGGAGAAGAAAGCTGATAGAAAACACAAAGCGATTCCATCCGCCATCATAGCACGTCCAAAGCACCCAATGGAAGCCCAAAAGGTCTAATGCAGAAGGCTCGCCCTATTTCATTCACCTCAAGATGTAAAACCTATAAAAATTTCACTTATTTCCCGTTATTGCTATTAGCAGATGTTTGCAGACACCCACTTTTTGACTAACCTTAAGAAGTGGCGATGTGCCAAATTTCTACGCCATCCCACTTCTACGCACACACTCGGCCACGGTCTGGTACCTTATATAAAGCGGAAGCACCCCCATCTGACGTCGTCAGTCGCGTCAGAGGTGTAAACATGTATGTCGTTTTGTGCCGCTGCAAGCATACCGAGTAGATGACTTACAAAGGTAGTGATGCCTGTCTTAGACGATGTTGATCAAGTGGCATAACCCAATAAGCGCAATCAATAAAGCTAATTCTCGTATAGTTCCGATCGCTTCCACACTTATCAACACGACTTCCATTGAATTGGAACGGGTTAGTTTACAATTTGATTGAAACTTTTATATTCCTCCAACATCATTAAAATGATTGGAAATCTAAATGCAAGATTTTCTGAACAAAAATCTACACGTTCCAAACAGATATTTATTTCTGTCCTTTGTTCCACAATCTTGCAAGAAGCACCTTATTAGGATGATCAGTGTTATTCGCAAATATTGAATTTTTTCAAAATCTTTGCGGTCCCACAAAAAATTTCACCAAATCCTTTCCGAAAAGTTTATTTTTCAACTTCTGGTTCAAGCACAAGCCTTTCAAAGATTTCCATCGAATGTTAGCATTCTTCCAGTCACAACAAGTGGGGCCGAATTTGTAGTTAGAAGATCTATTTTATCTCTCTTTTGACATCGCGCTTCTCTGTTTCTACTATGGAGCGTTTAATCTGGAGTGCAGCATAATTTTTCCAAAAAGTAAGTTCAGCAGAATACTGCAGTCTTTATATTTCTTATCTCGAGTGCTTAGTACGTTTCCTTACCGTAAAACAGTTGCGCCAAATTTTTAATTGTTTTGTCCTTCTAATTTTTCTGCTAACATACCTCAGCAAGAAAGTTGAAACTTACATTTTCTATGAAGTGCTTAGTAAATATTTTAATCTCAGACAAACTGCTAAAAGAAGTGCTCATTCAGATAGAAAATCGTTATCGCTAAATCTGTGTTTGGAGATTTTTCGCAAACTTTACTTCAGACAATGTCTGTCTACGATTTTTTATTTGAATGAGCACTTCTTTTAAAATGCCTACACCACAGGCATTTCTAGACTGTTTCTTCTCAATTCACATGCAAAGATGTTTGTCAAATTCGATAAATTTGAAGATCTTTGACTTCATCGAGTTGACATCTCAGTAATGTGTAAACCTTTTAAATAGTTGCCAACAATTGTATGAAGCACTATCTTTCCAAACGACAGCGCGGTGATGCGAATTGACTTGAAATGTCCATAAAACCTAGCTGCAAAAACGTTTCTGAGCTGGGGAAATGTAGACTCTAAAGAAACACTTTTAAATTCGCGAGTTTTCTCTCAAATATAAAAATTCGAAAAGTAATGTAGAGGAATGTCGATCGTGATTGATTTTGTTAGGAATAGATGCCGTATGAATCTACCGTTAGTATCTCAGCTACGAATAAGAGACAAGATGGCATGCAAGTTGGCTTCACAAAAAACAAAGTTTTGCTAATCTTCAACGCAGCTTTGTAAAAATATTGCACAACTTCAAAATTCTATAAGGAACGAGATCTAGGTAAGCAGTTAAAAGCATAAGCAGCTTTAAGTAGGTCCTTTCAAGAATTTGAATCAGTAGCTTTTGCTAACAATACGGCAATCTGAAAATTGAGTGATTTTGGGGCACCTACGGATGAATTCATACAAAATTTAATTCAATTCACTTCTATGCTTACCCTACCCGCGAACGGTCGGCTTATTCTCTGCTCTGACCTACTACATCCATCACGGCTAGGAGAGAAGAACCGGTGGAAGAAACCGTGGCTAGTCCACCGGTAGAAGAAGCCGTGACTGCACGGAAAGTCAAGGAGAGAAGGGTCCAACGCCGACAACAACAAATTCGCGTATGTTTTTACAATGTGCGTTCTTTGGCGTCGGAGGAGAGGCTAACGGCCCTTGAGGAAGAGTTGAGTAGGATAAAATTCGACATAGTGGGATTAAGTGAAACACGACGTAGCGGTACCATTTCTGCAAAACGGAGCAGTTCCGGACTTCAGTTTTATAACAGCGGGAGACGAAATGGAGAAAGTACTCGTAGAGAAGTAGGTGTACTGGTCAACGAGCGTTTACAGCGACAATGCACGGGAGTTACCTTCCTCTCTGATCGTATCATCCAAATACACTTTCGCTCACGTGGAAGGTCAATGAGAGTTACGATAACTTATGCGCCGTGGCAAGAAGAAGAATACGAGGATGAGCTTATAGATGAGCTTAAGCACGCAATTTCGCCACAACGTTATGCGTACGATATTTTAGTCGGAGACTTCAACGCCCGCGTAGGAGAAGAAGGACCTCAAACCGAATGTGTAAGCGACAAATGCTTGGGGAGGCGCAACAACAAAGGACAAGCGTTGGCTGACTTTGCTGAGTCGGAAAAGTTCTACATAATGAACTAATTCTTTCAAAAACCGAACAGGCGAAGATGGACTTGGCAATCCCCGAATGGCCAAGTCTTGGAAGAAAAAGGTTACGTACTGACGCGCCAAAAAAGAATGATAACTAATGTAGAAGTTCTCAACAGGTTCAATGCTGGGAGTGATCATCGACTCATCCGAGCTCACGTGAACGTTTGTACCAGAACACATATAGTCGCGCGTTCTCACCAACTACCTCCCGATTACTGTGAGATGAAAATGAAGGCCGCTTTGCTCAATGATCCTTTCATCGCTGAAATTTCATCTGCGACTGTAGTTCTAGATGATCCGGTTAACTCTTGGAGGATGACGCTTATCTCTTTTAAAGAAGCTGCAGCCTGCGCAGAATCACGCTGGAAACCACTAGAACGTATATTTGAACGGACACGGTCTTTTCTTCATCTGAGACGTTAGCTGAAATTTGGTATGGGAAACGCGAACTCTTCTGGTGCTCAGATACATTACGCGACTGTCTGCAAGGTTCTTCGATGGTCCTTAAGAGACGACCTTCATCAGCATCACCGTTTCGTACTAGAGTGGGCCATAAGATCTAGCCGTATAAAACGAGGCCGTTTTGAGCTCGTCCGACAACACGAATTTATCAGTCAGTTACGCCGACCAGATGGAACAATGACCACCAACTCTGCCGAAACCGAATCAATCGCGAAAACCTTTTTGCTAACCTTTATACAAGAAGAAAAGCATCTTCTGAATTTCGAATTCATCGGCCTATATTCAATCTAATCACTGCTGATGAACTGAGGAAAACAGCTTCGAAGATCCGTGGTAACACAGCCCCTGGTATTGATGGAATTTGGTCCAGAGCTGCTAAGTATGGCGCAGAAGTCATTGCACCTCAACTCGCGAATATCATAAACCGGCTTTTGAAAATGATAACATTCCTACCGATTTTGTACACGCTAAGATGATACTCCTCTACAAAAAAGGCGACCTCTTCGACATTAAGAACTATCGACCAATTTCGCTTTTACCGACAATCTACAAAGTATTAACAAGAGCCCTGGCGTATCGAGTGGAAGAGAAAGTATGCAATCGTTTGCCAGTTGAACAAGCTGGATTTCGACGGAAGTTTTCAACTATTGACCATTTACAAGCTATAAATCAAGTGATTGAGAAAACACACGAATACCATTTACCACTTCCCTTTTCTTCCTTGACTTTCAAAAGGCGTTTGATACGATCGAGTTCAGTGCAATCTGGGATGCTCTTCGTTACTTTGACGTTGACACTGACACGATTTCAATGATACAGCTCCTATACCAAACAGCAACTGCATCACTCCAACTTGGTCACATCAGTGCTCCATTTAAGGTGCAGAGAGGAGTCCGTCAAGGAGACGCTTTATCACCAATCATTTTCATTGCCTGTCTTCAATTTGCAATTGAATCGATCCAATGGGATGAAGATGGATATGATATTGGTGGAAGACAACTTCGCTACCTGGCTTTCTCTGACGACGTTGTGCTTGTAGAAAGCTGTCCAGTACGACTACAGTCAATGGCAGTGAAGCTCCTTGATGCGTGCGGGCGAACTGGACTTCAAATCAGCGAAAGTAAAACAAAATGGATGGGTGAAGATAGAGGAAATGTTTGGGCAAATTGTACCATCAAACTGAATGACAATGTCATCGAACGTGTATATTCCTATGCTTATCTCGGCCAATTGCTGCAATGCCCGCGAAATCACGATAAAGAGATGAACAGACGTACTGGAATGGCATGGAATGTTTTCGGCAAAATTCGAAAGTTTCTCACCAACAAGAATGTGGCTGTTTATCTGAAGCGTCGATATTTTAACACCGTAATTCTTCCGACACTATGGTTGTGAAACGTGGGCGTTAACAAAAAGTTCGCTAATGAAACTTCTACGATGTGAAAGAGCGATAGAGAGATCGATGCTCGGATTTCGTTTAAAAGACCAGAAATCGTCAAATTGGATTCGTTCCATTACAAAGCTTAAGGACGTTGTTAGAGTGATACGGAAAAGAAAATGGAGATTTGCAAGGAAAATCTTAGTGTGTGAAGGAGAAGAAAGATGGACAAGAGCTTTAACGAATTGGATACCAGCCACCGGTCGATGTTTCGGTGACGGCAGAAGGCGATGGGAAGACGATATTCGAACTCATTGACTATTAACTGACTGACTATTAAGTCCAAACCCACTCGTTACTGGCAAAAAGAACTAAAAGACCCTTATCAATGGGAAAGACTTGGAAAATCATATGCAGTCTCACTACTGAACACCTGAAGCCGTAGACATATTCATCACGGTATTTTACATGCTTGTAATAAACCGTCGAGTATGAATAAAGAATGAATGAATGAATGAATGAATGAACGGATGAATTGCAGAGATGCTGGACTGTTTGGAAAGATCTTATAAATCCGAACGAGAGTTTTGACAGTAAATTTCTTAAAGTGGAAGAGGAACTGTGAAGCTTCCAAGAAAGGATACTTTGTGAGAAAGAGAAAGTGGTTGAATTTTAAAAACTCTAGATTTGTTAGTTCGAATGTTGGCTAAATGTTTTCAAGAATATATTCGAATTTTCTTGCTAATTTGACTTCGAGATAAGAGTAGTCTGATTAAGAGCTTTGGGGGACTGGAGGTTCTAAGGGAGTTTATAGGGTCACTCAATGTGGGGAACAGGGCTCCGGATGGGAAGAGTGCACATGGCTGGGAATACTTTGTCGAACGGGGGCTTCAACCACAAAAGTTTGAGAGCATCCGAGAATCTTTGCAGAATGGAGGGCAGGCTCAGTCTGTCTCAGTAGCGATCTGGCTGAACATTTGAATACAGCAGATTTGGAGGCAACTTTTGAATTTAGATCTGAAGAGTGTGAGAATGCGATAAAAGATCAGCACCTCAAAAAATTTCATTGAAGCTTCTGCGTGAAAAGGAGTTGAGGGAAGGGGGGAGGGGAAAATCCTCGAAGGAATCGGATAGCCAAACGCAAGATTATACAAAATTCGAGTATCTAATTATCTGTAAATTGAGTGCCTGTAAATTTGTGTCTCCGCGAGCAAAAGAAATAGCGGTGCAGTTAAAAGAAGCTGGGAGTGGAACAGTCATAGTTCTGTTGCCAAATTTGATAAGAAAATTTCCGAAAACTTCGAAAGCAGGAAAGATCCGTGACTTTGATAATCTCTGGGTAGTTACGTGTTTGAATCCGTGTCATACTTTTGGGGAGGAAAAGGCTCGCTACAAATCTTCAAAAGTTCTAACTTAGTCGCATTCCCACTTTACACACATAGCCAGTCCAAAGCGCCGCGAAGCGGCGCTTTGGACTGGTATATACATATACTAGCTGCCGTCCCCGGTCCAGCCCGGGCGGAGGGTTCAGTTCAAAACCCCATAGTTTCCAATTCAAATCATTTATGGCTTACCACTCCTCTTCCTTCAGTTCATATCATCCCTTCTTTTCCTGCTTCAGCTCCGAGTTGATTTGCAGCGCTGCTGTGGCATCCGTAGTGAGATTGCCTTCCTTCTTGACCCCCTCGCTTCGTGACACCGCATCCTCCCCACCGCAAAATGTAAGTGATCTGTACCGCCCCTTACTGCTTAACTTGGAGAAATGAATCATATGCTTCCATTTTCCTAGATGTTAGTGAACAAATCAATAATAGATAGAAGGACTCAGCGAAAAGTCGCGAAAAGTAGCCTATCTTTTGCGCCGTGGCTTGTTTATAGGGGAGAGAATTTCAGCCTCTTCGGTTCACATAAAAAGGAATCTATAAGCCACAAACATCCTAACACACACGAAGGTACAGTGTTTGAGTTATACAGTGACCGCCAAAAAGTTGCGGACAAGCCTCCCTCCCTTTTTCATCGCTCTTTTTCAGGGGGAAAACAAGGATGAAAAAATGTAATAATTGCATGAGGTGATAGAGCTCTTTAAGATCTACAATCCACACTTTGAGTTTTTTGAGAAACATGTGTTCTAAAAATTTTAAGAATCTTTTTCTAAAAAAGTCCGAAAATGGCCGCGTCACAATGTCACGGACAATAATTCTTCGAACGCAAAAATTTTCTTTTGATAATATTTTAAAGCGGAAACACAAGTTATCCGGACAGGTAGCATACTACTATACAGAGCTTGTCAAGAACTACACACTGGTTATGGTTGCTTCCCCAGAAAACGCAAGTTTGAGTTTTATTTTAGTTTTTTCAAAAAACAACTTCTAATTTCCTTTATCAAACCAAATTTCTTCACACGGAAACCTGTTCAAGACATCCCAACAAAGCCGCCTGAATAAAACAGATGCTTTTTGCCATCCTTATGCAACGGACGTGTGCTGATGAGTTTCTTGGCTGAAAATGGCCCTTGGCAGTGCTTGCACATCACCCCACCTGCACCTCACCACTGACTTGTACCGTTTGCAGGCTTGTAGCTCGGGCTGCGGTCAATATTTGAGCCTGCAATTAGGCTCATTCGAAAGAACGAGACTTCCTCTACACGATGGTTTTCAAACAAGTTCAGTTTGAGCAATCCCAGAGATTTGGCGGATGGGGTGAAAAAGTGCAGCCTTAGAGGTGATTAGAGTGAAAGCTCTTATAAACACCAGAACAGTCTTAGAGCTTCGAAATGGACCTATTACAAGAAAATTGACAGTTTTAAACTTCCAGGATGAGATTGGTAGCGAAGGGACTATTCAACTTTAACTGAAAAATGCTTAGACTACAACTGAAGCTGCCCTCTAGCACCCCATCCGCCAAATCTCTAGGATTGCTCAAACTGAACTTTTTTGCATACCATCGTGTAGAGAAAGTCTCGTTCTTTCGAATGAGCCTAACTGCAGGCTCAAATATTGACTGCAGCCCGAGCTACAAGCCTGCAAACGGTACAAGTCAGTGGTGAGGTGAGGTGGGGTGATGTGCAAGCACTGCCAAGGGCCATTTTCAGCCAAGAAACTCATCAGCACACGTCCGTTGCATAGAGGATGGCAAAAAGCATCTGTTTTATTCAGGCGGCTTTGTTGGTTTGATAAAGGAAATTAGAAGTTGTTTTTGAAAAAAACTAAAATGAAACTTAAACTTGCGTTTTCTGGGGAAGCAACCATAACCAGTGTGTAATTCTTGACAAGCTCTGTATAGTAGTATGCTACCTGTCCGGATAACTTGTGTTTCCGCTTTAAAATAGGATCAAAAGAAAATTTTTGCGTTCGAAGAATTATTGTCCGCGACATTGTGACGCGGCCATTTTCGGACTTTTTTAGAAAAAGATTCTTAAAATTTTTAGAACTGTTTCTCAAAAAACTCAAAGTGTAGATTGTAGATCTTGGAGAGCTCTATCATCTCATGCAGTTACTACATTTTTTCATCCTTGTTTTCCCTCGAAAAAGAGCGATGAAAAAGGAAGGGAGGCTTGTCCGCAATTTTTTGACGGTCACTGTATATAAAGTGCGGTTCATAATTATACGAACACCCCAAATTTTGGAAGTTTCTGAACTTTTTGGAAGAAATTCAAAAAGCCGTTGGTACCACGCGATAGAGCACAGCCGAAAACGGTATATGATTCAAAAGAATGGAAATCGATGCCATATTTAGGAGTGTTTTTGCGCCTAATGCTAATTTTTAGCGGTTCATAATTATACGAAACTTCAAACAAAGGTCCATTTTTCAATCAAAATACCAATCGTTCGAGTCCAAATTTTTTGTAGAGTCACAATAACAAAGTCTGACATATCTGCTATATACTGGACCCAGTGTAGCTCAAAAAAAGGATCGCTACTTTTTTCAGATGGCTCTATATGCTTTTAAAGTCTTTGCGCTCCAAAAACATCCGTTCTTCTGCGGTTTACGCACTGTAATTAGCTTCTACCAAAGCTACAAGATAAAATAAGCTCTTTCGATAGGTATCTTGTTGACGCTTGGAAAATCTTTGCATTTTCGTGCCGTTTTGCAACCAAGTTCCAACCTTGCTTTAGAGTTAACACAATTTGGAGCCTCAAAACTCAGCTTCTGAAGCCCTACAATGAAGTAAACCACATAGTATGTAGAAGTTCACAAGAATGTGTGTTTGGCTAAAAGAATTCAGCGGCGTTGAGCCTTTGTTTTGGCCACGCAGACGTGATTTCACGAAAGTCACTGTTTTTACTATTGCAATCACACCTTTATCTGGTTTGTAGCAGAGCCTCAAAATCAGCTCTACAAAAAACTCAAAAACTTTGGCACGGATACATCATCATGCAAGCAATGCAGCTGCTTCATATCAGATGTTTGCGAGAGAGAGAAATGAGTTTTGAGGCTCGAAATCCTGCTAACTCTAGAGTAAGGTTGGAACTTGGTTGAAAAGCGGCACGAAAATGCAAAGATTTTCCAAGCTTTAAAAGCTTTAATGACTTTAAAAGCATTTAGAGCCATTTGAAAAAAGTAATCAACCTCTCTCTGAACTGCACTGGGTTTAGTGTGTAGCAGATATGTCAGACTTTCTTACTGTAACTCTAGAAAAATTTGGACTCGAACGATTGCAATTTTGATTGAAAAATGGACCTTTGTTTGAAGTGTTCGTATAATTATGAACCGCTAAAAATTCGCATTAGGCGCAGAAACACTCCTAAATATGGCATCGATTTCCATTCTTATGGATCATACACCGTTTTCGGCTGTGCTCTATCGCGCGGTACCAGCGGCTTTTTGAATTTCTTCCAAAAAGTTTAGAAACTTTCAAAAATTGGGGTATAATTATGAACCGCACTTTACCCTAAAATCCAGCCAATAAGTCCGGACTTATGTGCAGTTTTGGCAGGGAAAATCGATGGAAAAACGCCCTCTGCGCCGCCAAAAGGTCTACCAGATAAGTCCGCCTAAATCCTCTCAGAAATAAGCCCGCCTGTCCTGAGCATGAGCAAGCGCGACTTGGGAGCACAGACGCGCGCGACCGCCCGCGTGGCTTGCCAGTGTAGATTTAAACAGGCCGCGATATCGCCTGAAAGAAAGAGCCCAAGGATTCGACAAGTCGTACAGTCTACTTGCTGGCAGTATCGTCGCGGATTCTTCATCGCATACGCTGGATAGGTGAGTTCTTTTCCTATATATGACACCTGTACGAAGATTTCTGCCGATGAAAAGAATCATAATAGGTTTCATCACTGTATCATTGCAATCATCTCATCTTATCATTTACCTTATCGTTTTGGAGGCGACAATGTTTTCAATACATCTCTCGAACCTGTACAGGCTACAACCCTTGAACCTGACTGCCTATACTTTTTGGTTCCTCTATTGTTTTCATGGTCTGAACGTAGTCTCTGTTGACCCACGCCATACGGCTTTTGTCAAATGCTTTGTTTTTTTCACTACGGCTTTTGTCAAATGCTTTGTTGTTTTCACTACGGCTTTTGTCAAATGCTTTAATGAACGAAAGAGTGGCAGTCTAAAAACGCTCAACCCTAGAAAAGCATTAGGCTTCTTTGTTCTTTTTCTCAATTGTTGTTTCATTAAGCCTGTACATCCAAGACAAAAGATAGTGTAGTCAAATTTGATGCCGCCTGATTTTTCTTGTGAAAGAGTAAACCTTTCGATGATCAGCGCAAATTTATAGGACTCTGCGTGATTCCAGTGTGCAATGACCGCTAACTCAGCGAAGTTCGCAATCACGCAGAGTCCTATATTTCCGTCATAGTCTCACATGCTGTGACTCAAGCTGCTCAGGTGTTTCGGATCGCAATGGCTACCAGAAGGAAGTCCTACACCACGCTTTTCAAGCTTAACGTCATAGAATATGCCTTGGAACATGGGACATCGGCTGCAGCTGTTCATTGCGAAGTCTCTGCACGTCTGATTCGAAGATGGAAGGTTGATAAGGAGAATTTGGAGGATATGCCACTGAAGAAACGCGCCAACCGTTATGGAAAGCAAAAGGTGGAGGAAATCGAGGAAGCTGTATATGCATGGATTGTGCAGAGGCGAGAAGCACACAGAGCAGTGCTTATCAAGGACATTCGAGCGAAGGCATTGCAGTTAGCGCAGGATTATGGCCGGCAGTACTTCAAGGCAACGGAATTGTGGTGCAAACGGTTTATGATGAAAAAGAACATAGTCGTTAGAAGAATAAGCAGCGTCGGTCAGCCACGTTTTTGAATGATGAACATGGAATGGAACCTGAATAAAGATCTGTTGCTTTGATTCATTTTGAGACCAAAAAAGGCAGCGCAATTGCGCATCCTTCTTGTTTTCATCTGGAAAAAGCGGACTTGTCTGCAGGACTCTTGCGACTTTCGTTGTCACGAAAGCGGACTTAACTGATAGTTCCTTTGCGGACTTATCTGATAGGGCGGACTTATCTGTTAGGCGGACTTATTGGCGGGATTTTAGGGTATATATATACAGAGTGTCCCAAAAAGATGTGCACACTGTTTGATCGTGAATAACTCTTTTGCTTTCATGTCTTTTACAGAGCTTGAGGCGCCATTCTGTAGAGCGAGGTTCTTAGATTTGCTGTGTGGAGCGAATGATCGATCGCTTTTCATCACTGTAAGATTACGGTGGAAACTTCGAGCAAGAAAGCCATTAAAAGCGGTTTGCCTCAGAAAAAAAGCCAAATAAGCCAAAAACTCTTGAAGTGGTTTGATCGAAGTCGTCGATTCTAAATATGAAAATTGCGATTCAGTATTGTGCTTCTTTCATGAGTTATTTTAGATTTAGGGTAACAACAGTCTTTCCAACGTTCGCCAGAGATGTGATTATGCCATCAAGAAAGCTTGGAAAACTGGTGGAAAGTTATGTATTGAGATCAGCACACCTAAAAACCTCGCAACACAAATTTTCAGATTTTTTTGAAATTATTTCATCAAAAGGCCTATTTCATACGGCCAGTGACGCTGTATGCTGAAAGTTCATACCGTAATCCTACAGTAATAGAAACATTGGTGGTTCGCTCCATACAGTAAATCTAAGCTGCACCTTGAACTATAGAATGGTACCTCAAGCTCTGCATAAGACATGAAAGCAAGAGAGTTATTATCAATCAAACAGTGTGTACATCTTTTTGGGACACTTTGTATAGATACGGCCACTGGTTAGTTCGTTAATATCAGATTGTACTATTCGAGGAACCTTAGCACTTGTCAAGTCCAGGAGGTGCACTCTCCTGACTTGAATCCTTCACCCTGATTGTCTACTTTATGAACACGAGCTGGCAAACCCGGCTCCGCCCGGTCCTGTTAATAATGTATTCGAATCGGCATGTTCACTTACTCCCTCCCCACCCTGCAGACCCTGCACACCCTGCACAACCTGCGCAACCTGCACACCCTGCACACCCTGCGCAACCTACACCCGAATGTGCACAAACAAACTCACAGATTTTCTGCTTTATACAGGGTGTCCGTAAAGTATGTATGCACTGTTTGATCGTTAATATCTCCGTTCCCAGGGAGTCTTTTGCCGAGCTTTAAGCACCATACTGTAGAGCTGGCTTCAACTTAGATTTACAGTATAAAGCGAATCAGCGATCACTCACTGTTACTGTAGGATTACGGTAGAAACTTGAAACATATGGTGTCAATGTGGAAAAAGCTGTCGTTTCAAAATTTTTCAAAAAAATGTGAAAACTTGTGTAATAGGGTTTTTATGGACGCTGAGTTCAATACTCAACTATTCACAAGATTGCGAAGCTTTCTAAGCGCACTTTTTAGGAACATCGAAAAAATGGCCGCTACCTCTTACCTGGCATAACTCTTCAATGAAGCATTATAATAAGTTGGGAACTTCACAATTAGAATCAGCAACTCTAATTAGCCTAGTGTAAAAGTTTTCAGGCTGTTTTGTTTCCTTTCTGAGGCAAAATATGGCCTTTCATGGCTCACAACCCTCTTTGAAGTTCCTACCGTAATCCTACAGCAATGAGAGGAGACCGGCGATTCGCTCCATACTGTAAATCTAAGTTGAAGCCAGCTCTACAGTATGGTGCTTTAAGCTCGGCAAAAGACCCCCTGGGAACGGAGATATTAACGATCAAACAGTGCATACATACTTTACGGACACCCTG
This sequence comes from Cylicocyclus nassatus, assembly GCA_958299035.1. Lineage (NCBI taxonomy): Eukaryota > Metazoa > Nematoda > Chromadorea > Rhabditida > Strongylidae > Cylicocyclus > Cylicocyclus nassatus. The sequence continues at coordinate 631,114 of CATQJL010000112.1, forward strand.
TATATATAGAGATTAGGTTGGTCCGAAAGTTCTTGCGCATCACTTTCAAAAAATCATAACTTTTGTCACTAGATGGATTTTGCTGAAATTATATATGAAAAGGAAATCCATGCTCTTTACATCTGTACCTTCGCTAAGAATTACTTTGGGAAACTACGGAAGCTACAAGCAATTGAAGGAAATCTGTCAAAATTGGCATTTTTCGAGCTGGGTCACGAAAAATTCTGGAAGTATTTTTATATGAAAGAGAAAATTATGCTCATCACAATGGTACTTTTCCTACGAGTTGAAATGAAAAAGCTCGAGAGTTAGAAGCAAATGAAGAGAGTTCCTTCAGTTTTGCAATTTTTGAGCATGCTCAAAAAGCTTAAATCACAGAAAAGACGTTGAAGTCATGAACATGGGTTTTGTGAAGGCGGAAATCGTGCTAATCGAGAGCAGTTTTGATTTTCGTGAAAAATGCAGGCTTGAAAATCCGAGAAATCCCGAAAAACAAAATTGCTCTCGATTAGCTCGAAACTTGCTCAGCTTGAAAGAGAATGTCACAATACCCACCCACGTTCATGACTTTTCCGTATTTTCTGTGACGTTTCTGGGCTTTTTTGAGCATGCTCAAAAACTGCAAAACTGAAGGAATTCTCTTCATTTGCTCCTAACTCTCGAACTTTTTCGTTTCATCTCATGGGAAAGGTACCATTGTAATGATTTTGATTTTAATCAATATTTCCCTCTATCATATTAAAATACTTCCAGAATTCTATATGTTCTCTGATCATGAAACCTGGGCATTGTATTGAATTCATGAAATAATAATTAAGCCACGCAGGTTTGTTAAGATGTTTATTTAACAAAACATAAGAGAATAATGAGATAGCAGCCTCCAATGGCTACTCCTCATCAAGGTCTAGACATTTCAAGAATAGCACAAATGGTGGCGATAGCCAAACTGGTTCCAGAATCCCATTATGCCTACCATTCATTTCTGATAAGGTAAAGCACGCTTTCCAGACTTGTATAATACAAGCTCAGTTGGAGCGAGATGTTGTTCTCGTAAGCATCCTTCGAAGCAACATCAAGCGACAGCTGGTGCGTAATCGTTTATACGATACAGCTTGTATTACGAGGAATTGCGTCATTTGTCCTTACGGACGAATGGGAGACTGTACTAAGTTTGGAGTCGTCTACGAGATTGAATGTCTAGAATGCCATGCAACCTACATAGGGAAGACTGGTCGGCAACTCAGCGTGCGTGTCAACGAACACTTGGCTAGTAAAAGACGGGAAAGCATGTCAAGTCCGCTAGGGAAACACAGGAAGGTAGAACATCACGGCAATGACTTCGATATCAAGTGCATCATTCTAGGTCACGAAGCAAGAATCGCAGCTCGCAAAGCGCTTGAAGCTGCATACATTCTTACGCGCGAACCGAAGTTGAACGGAAAGAATGAGCAGCTCTCCATCACAAGTGACTTGATGCCATTTCTGTCATATTGTCAGTTTTAGATAACATATCCACTACTACTTAAGCTGTCCACATCGGTCAGCCATAGTCTATACCATCAGTGGATTTAAACGTCTGTTGTCGCGCTGTCGGTGGAGATCTTGGTACGTTACTCACAACGTAATGTCTCGGCATGTTTGCTCCCAAGGCATCGAGCTAAGCTGGTTGAGAAGAGAGATTTGATCGTATATGGTACAGAACAGTGTGATGAGGCTTTCTTTCAGGTCTCTGAGGAAGGCATTATTGCCGAAACGTTAGACTAAATAAACATCTTAACAAACCTGCGTGGCTTAATTATTATTTCATGACTTCCAGAATTTTTGGTGACCCAGCTCGAAAATTGCCAATTTTGACTGATTTTTTTCAATTGCTTGTAACTCTCGAAGTTTTTCGAAGTAATTCATCTTGAAAGCATAGCTGTAAAGAGCATGGATTTTTCTTCCGAATAGGCATAAATTCAACGAAATCCATCGAGTGATGAGGAAGTTATGGTTTTTTGAAAATGATGCGCAAGAACTTTTGGACCAACCTAATATATAATTTGTATATTAGGGTTGTCCCGAAAGTTTTGACTGTTCTTTTCAGCGCTCACTAAAACTCACAGAACACCAGTGCATAAACGTTCTAGTTACCATTTGATTTAGATTTTCATCCCCTTTCCTACAGTATATTTGCTCTCGCCTGTCTTTGCAATGTTATCGCCGTGACTTTTTGAGCAGCTCAACATTAACGCCAAATCTTTCCCGAATTTTAAGAATTTCTATTCTGAGATTTCTAAGGAGCGCTGGTAACTATTAGGTCATTCCGAAAGTAATGTCGCTTTCTTCAAATGTACGGCACATCTTGTGGAACAAAGGTTTGTAAGAGACCTTGGTAGCATTCGATGCAGCATTTCATTCTCTTTCTAATGGTTGTAATTTCATTGCATAATAATCAATAGCTTTTTAAAAATTACCAAAATCTGCGACCCATGCTTTTTGGGAAGATCAAGTTTTACAATTTTTTTCAAATTTGTAACAGTCCTCGGAAGGAGTTTAAGTGATGCATGGATAGAGGAAACCCTAAAGGAAACGGCTTCATTTTCTCTACTTTCAATAGTTCGTCATAATTTTTATATAGATTTTTTATTGGAACCACCGAATTTTAGCAGGCTCGTCGCAGACACAAATGCATCAAACTCCAATAAATCTTCGGATTTTGGAACTTACAAAAGTGTATTATGGCTTGACACTATTTTCACAAAGCAAATGAGCATTTGCCGCTTCAGATTAGCCACTTTCGAAAACTCCGTGTACAGCGTGGGGCGCCTTGGAGAACCTGAATTATGATGATTTATCCCGGAAAACTTCATGAATCAGAAACAAAGAACAACTAGTAGAAAGAGGAGAAAAAGCTGCGTCGAATGACACCCAAGTTGCTCGCCGATTATTGTTCTGTGAGGTTTTAGTTGACCAAATATGGAATTTGATAACATTAAAAAATTTTTAGAAATTCTAGGAGGCGAGCTAAGGAAAAGAAAAAATTGTTCTGTATCTCATGGGATCTGCTCTATCTGTCAACTACTTGCACTTCTTCGGGGAATCAGTACAAAAATTTATAAAAATAAGCGAATTTGACCATGGCAAAAAGCATGGGTCGTAGATTTTGGTAATTTTTCGAGAACTCTTTGAACATTATGCAACGAAATAATAACCATTAAAAGCAGGATGAAATGGTGCACCGAACGCTTCCAAGTACTCTTGGACATCTTGCTTCGATTAGATGTGCCGTTCATTTGAAAAAAGCGACATTACTTTCGGAACTACCCAACATTATGTAGAGCAAAGCTTTGGCTGCATTTTACCCATTCTATGTTACGTGGGTCACGTTTACCAAGTCCGTTATAATTATTTATTCAATAAAAACCGCGGCTTTTTGATTACGTTTGTCACGTAAAAGTACCGAAAATTCCAAAAAGCTGGTTTTTTGAAGTCAATCAAACTGGGTAATGTTGCATAAGTGTTCAGTAAGAATCATGTTGCAATTCGCAAAAACTTCAGAAGTTTTCATGTTTTTGCTCAAGTGGCGTGTTTCACGCTTTGCCAAAAATCGAGACCTCCGAAAAAATAATTTTTTGGAGCGAAAATCAGCAGATTAGTGGAATCAAGAAGTATCATCTTGTAGTCCGAGAATTGCTCTATTTAATCTTAACTTAACTCTTTCCGAAAGTTTGAAATGAAATTTTCAAAAATTAGTCGAGCTTTGAGCAGATAAAAATGACGGGTGAAGAATTTCAGCAATTATAAAGAAAGCATAAGGATTGTGGTTCGAAAATGCAACTACAAGAAAAAGAAGGAAAAGCTGCGTCGAATACATACTAAAGCTCACTCAGATCTCCATTGTGCGTGGTCTTATAGTGGTCTGAAAAAAACCGACAAAACTTTCGTGCCAATCTAATTTATTAGGTTGGTTCGAAAGTTCTGTCCCACCATTTTCAAAAAATCGTAACTTCTTCCTAACACGATGTTTTTGCATGGATAAAACTATATTAAAAAAACAATTTATGTACTTTCTAAAACTTTGCTGGTTGCTATTCAGTAAGTTTTGAATGCAGAGATAAAATTGGGAAAAGGAAATCACTTCAATTTTGGGATTTTTAAGCAAGCCCGTTAAAAATCCAAAAGTGTGCCATAAAATCCAAAGCAGACAGTATCCTAAGCTTTTTGATCCCCTCTTTCCAGCTGAGCAAGATTCGCGTTGATCGAGCTCTTTTGAAAGAACTTATGACTTCCAAGAAAAAATGCCAAATGTTCTGAAGCACCATTTTCAAAAATTTATAACTTCTGATTTTTCGAACCGATTTGACTGTTTTTATTTTTTTTATGAAAGAGTAAGTGTCAATGGGTATACTATGTTATGCCAGTGCCAAATTTGTACGGTGGAACTCTTTATTGGCCTTATGTTTCGACAAATTCGCCTTCTTCGGAGGCCTTAATCCACCGTTGTGTTAGTGAGAGTCAGTAGAGTCAGCACGTAGCCGCACCGGAGAGACAGACTACTAGAGTGTAATCTATCTCTCCGGTGCCGCTACGTACTGACTCTACTGACTCTCACTAACACAACGGTGGATTAAGGCCTCCGAAGAAGACGAATTTGTCGAAACGTAAGGCCAATAAAGGATTCTACCGTACAAACCTGGCACTGGCATAACATAGTATAGCCACTGACATCAATTCCAAATGCCAAGATTCAGAGAGGAGAAAACATGAAAGAGTAAGTCATGCTCTTTATAATGACGTGTTAGCTACTTAGTAATGTTCATCTATTGCATAGATAGGAGCGATAGAATAAAATTGGTCATAATTTGAATTTTCTGTGTAGGGTCATAAAAAATCGGAAACTTGCAACAAAAATCGGAGCAGTCAGTATTGAGAGTTCATTCACCAGCTCTTTCCAACAGTGCAGAGTTTGCGCCGATTGAGCGTCTCTATAAAAAGTTACGATTTTCGAGCAAGCAGTACAAAAGAGCGAATTTGATTTATTTTGGCATTTTTCAGAGAAATCATAACTTTTCATGATTTGCTGATTCTAAATGTGAAGTTCGCAACTATTCGTAATGCTTCATTAAAAAATCATGCGAGGTAAGCAATAGCGGCTTTTTTTGATTTCCTAAAAAATGCGGTTACACCGTTTAGAAAGCTTCGCAACCTTGTAAAGAGTTGGATATTGAACTCAGCGTCCACGAAAACCCTATTATACAAGTTTCCACATTTTTTTGAAAGTTTTTGAAACGGCCGCTTTTTTCGCACGAGCATTTTCGTTTGGTACCCGTCTCTTGCTTGTTTCCAACGCAATTCTAGCAAACTTAGGCCATATTGTAGCTCTTGATCTCTTATCAGTCTCATAACGTCGCCAATCCCCACTCTTGATTTGAACGAGAAAATTGGCAAACTATTTTGCAAAATCTCGTGTTTCCACAGTTTAGTTCCTTTCACGCGCTTATTTCGTGCATGCAATAGATCTTGCTCCTGTTTATAATGTAGAGGATGTCGCAAATCACTTCCTTATATGGCGAAACTTTTGGTGGAAAGCAGCAAAAGCACTTGGAATGAGTACACTACATTTTTTCATGCTTTGGACCATGTTGTAAAAATCCAAAGGATCAATTGGATTGTCGTTAATTTGAACTTTGACTTTATTCTCAACATTCCGCTTCCGAAACCAACTGCAAAAAAAGAAACCAACATTCTCTTTTTCAGAGTTGTGAACCGGCACGTCCTGCAGCGAAAACCGCAACTTGGAACACCGCAAAAAGAAGGATTTCAAAATTATTGTAGCTTTTCTAACGAATCTTAGCACTTTCTTTTCTTGCCATTCCTTATTTTTTCGCATCACTGATTTTCTTAGACAACCTTCACTTTTTATGGAGTCAGGGAGTTTTTATGGAGTTTTAAGCAATTTTTACCTTCGCGGGTCTACCTTTAGATATTTGAAGATACGCCAACGAGTTAGCTGCAGTAATTTCAAGTTTATCGGTTTTTGATGCTGGTGCTGTAGAGTATACGTGTACAATCATCCGAAAAATTTATTTGTGAGTATTTGTGATCACAGACTTTGCTTATTACCGTATAGCGCACTAAGAACGATCATAAATAGCTGTACTCGTAACAAAACGGATGAGATCATATGAGTGCAATACTCAAACATAGAGGTAGGTAATGAAAATTTACTGAAAAGAGTGGCAAAAGGAAGATGAGCTGGATGAGAAGATCGAAATCAGATATGCTAAGAACTATTCAGCATCTCCAAAGTTGATTATGGCTAATTACTAAAAAGAGCATATATTAATTCGGGCTAAGACATGTCATGCGTAATCATGTCTTATATTTTTACCTAATCATACAGGGTATCCCAAGAAATGTGAACGTCTGATCTTCAATAACTTCCTCATATGGAAAGCTTTTGCGGATCCTTCAGGTGCCATACGGTATAGCTACTCAGACAATTATTGCGAGCACCCGCGGCCCCTAACGGTGTCCTTCGGCGGTGCGCGGGCGTCAAATTCTTGCACTGACCATCCGCGGCCCTAGATTTATTTGCTTGGCGACCCGCGGCCCAGTGTTATCATTACAGAAAGGCCGCGGGCCTTAAATATTTTATCGGAACACCCGCGGCCCAAGAAAATCACACGGGCGAGTCTCGGCCCTTACAGGACTCCCTGCATATGTGGTTTTCGGGCAAGCCCGGCCTTCTAGGCCACGGCCCGAGAGAACGATTCTGGCGAGCCCCGGGCCTTGCTGGATGCCGCAGTTCTTACACGCTGTAGGAGGAAACGTTACTTGCGTGAGATAGGGCGCGGTGGTAGAGCTACCCTCCACATTTGATCGCAAGGACAATCCATTTTGGTCGTCGAAAGTTTCTTGGATGACACAACTGAAGCCCTCGATTGTGGTTATAGGGTTGGAGCGTTGATGGGGAGGAGTGTGAACGTTATCCTGTATTTTTGTGTAGATTGCGGCCTTTACGGTAAAACGGAACTGGAGGCTTCTCAAAATTTTTCGTAATTCAAGTACTGAGTGCGTATCGGGCCACCCGCGGGTGCGAATCGCGCATTTATCGGGCGCTTGTCGGGCCATCCGATGGTATTATTCGGGCGCTTATCGGGTCACCCGCAGGCATTGTCGGGCGCTCATCGGGCACTTACCGGCGCGCCCTCGGGATGGGCGTGGCGTCGCCCGTGGGTGGTCGGCGGGTGCTCGCCATAATTGTTTGAGTAGCTCAGCTTAGATTTACAGTATAGAGCGAATCCGGGTTTTTCTTAGTTACTGTAGGATTACAGTGGGAATTTTTGACTAATTTTAGGCTTCTGACAGACGAGAATTGCTTCTCAAAATTCCGAAGAAAACCGAATAACGTCAAATCAAGGTTTTTGGAATGCTGAACCTAATTACGAAGTTTTCTGCTATCGTACATCCCGGCTTCTTATGGTATGCGCACATAACGGTTTTTTTCCATTACTGAACCGACGTTGCAGTTACAAACACTTCAAAATCAATCAATCAAATCAACAAAATGAAGTGAAATTATTAGGTGTGTTTAAAACTTGATTTAGTAATTTTTTACACTAATTATTTGCAATTAACAAAGAATGATAAGGTCTTTGACGTTCAACTAAATATTTCTTGACAAAGGCAATGTTAATTCAGTGAATTTTAAAAGAAGTCAAAAATTCAGCGTTACAGTGCGCATACCTTAGGAAGCCGAGGAGTACGGTAGCGAAACACTTTGTGATTAGATTCAGTACCCCGAAACCTTAGTTTGAGTGCTTCGGTTTTTTACAGATTTTTTTAGAAGCAATTCACGTTTGTCAGAAGCCTAGAATTAGCCGAAAATTTCTACCGTAATCCTACAATGACTAAGAGAAATCGGTATCGTTCTATATAGCGAATCTAAGTTGAAGCTAGCCCTACCGTATGACACCCAAAGATCCGCGAAAGCTTTCCATATAAGGAAGTTATTGAAGATAAAATGTTCGATACATTTTTGGGACACCCTGTATAAGATTATCTAATTATCTGATTCGAATGAATGAAATCGGTATCAATAACAATGGTCAAATCAATGTCACGTCAAGAAAAGAATGATTGATGTAAACATATACAGTAAATCGTAGCTGATTTGCGTTGCAGACGTATATATCACGCAGTTGCTGAATGAGGAATTTTCAAGGTATTTATATATGGAAACATCATTGCGACCAGAAAACATCCATCGGAGATGAGGCATTAGATTGCGGACGTCTAGTTGTGCGTCGCGTGCCATTGCAACTAGGTATTCATCACCTATAAAGATTATTTTAGATGTGACGGCGAAAGTTCTGTTTTTTTTCTTCGAGTTTGAAAAGTTTTTCAATTGTATTTCTAGTCTTGATTGCTCAAAAGGGTTGAGCAGGAGTTTCGGCTGTAAGTTGTAGCGAAACTGAGCCCTCTGACAATCAATTGAAGCTCTATTAGTGGAGCCGACATATGCATGGTCTCGTCGTCTGAAGTGCGCTTTCTTCATACAGGTTACCCGGAAACTCTCCTATTCAAAAAGCTTGAGTGCGAACTTTTGAAGGAATGCAAACGTCGAGTCTCACTAATCCCCGGCTAATCTAAACATATAAAACTGAGTGTTGTAAATTGTTAGTTAGTGTGTTCTTTATGAAATTTTTGTGTGTGGACTAACCAGCGCCAAACCTTGCACACATATGTTTTCGACACCGTTCCACCTCGTAGGCTACTTTTCGCAGCGAAATTCCCAATCCTTCTGTCGGTTTGTTGATTTTGAAGAAAAATGAATTCTTATCAATCGTTATCAAACCGCTTCCAATTTTCGTGTAAACAACAGCGCTAGAACTCATTCTCATTCCACGATGAAGGAGATGCGGTATTCCAAGGCTATGTGATCAGAAAATATCTGCCCTATGCTACAAGAATAGCAGAAGAAGGCCGAAACGCAGATAAGTTGAATAATTCAGAATTGTGCACGAATCTCTTTGTTGAGCCAGTTAACACGGTGCGGGCGAAGCCGAGCATGCCAGCTAGCGTAAAATATACTATACAAAGGGGAAGGGAAAGGGAAAGAGGAAACCGATTTTGCCGGGGGGTGAAGACAGAATAAACGTTGGCTATCTTAGACCAAATTCCATCCTGAGAAGCTCTCGGGGATTATCTGCGTCCCGCCATACATAAGCAACCAACCCTCTTTTATTCACCTCTAAACTATTAGAGAGACATCTATATATATATAAAACTCAAAAATTGTCAGTTTGGAGGGTATGTGCGTTATAGAAACGCGCGCCGCTCAACCGATTAAGCTGAAACTTTACACACATATGTTTTGGAGCCTTGCGCAGATGATAGGCTACTTTTTGTAGCGATTCGTTGGGTCCTTCTATCGATTTATTGATTTGCAGCACTTTGCAATAAAAATGATTCTTATCATTTGCTATCAAAACAGGGGTATGTAAACAAGGCTGGCATGTCTCATTGTGAACTTCTGTTGACGAAGTGCAGTGAAAAGTGTTCTTGATGTGAGTCTCAATTGCTCATTTAAATGGATGCACTAAATGTATCTTATGCGGAAACCTTAGCGTGCAAGAGACCATGAGTGCTTTGTAGCGAGTGTTTTGCACGGAAGCGTGCTCAATTTACGCTTATAATCAATGCTTTCTTCGTTACATGCTCAATTTAAACAATGAGGGGTCAAAATTTTTCATGAGATTGCGCACAAATTATTTGTCAATACCAGAAATAATGTCAAGACAAGCGACAACTCACATTCGCTATAGTTGATCCCTTGGACCAGGAAAGTGCGCGAGTGCAAAGTACTGCCGACTCCACAAAAATTGACGGCAAGCAGTGAATGAAGATGAAGTAGCCGGTTAACGGCAAAGTGTCACAAAAAATGATCCTCATAATAACAATGAGCGCTGCTATCAATTAACTCGCGCTGCTTGCTTAGGTTTTGCGTGTTGAACTTGATTTGGAGAAAGAGAGATATGCTACCGACTAATAAGTGTTCACATTTTGTTTTTGTTCTTTACACAGTTTCTACAATGCCACCGAATACCTTATCTTCATTCCCGATCAGTGATCATTCCCGGGCTGGACCGGGCAGATCAGCTAGTTCTACATAAAAATATCCTGCATTTTTTGATTTTTGATACCTATATGCCTAATATTGCTCGTTTACATGAATGTACGGTTTAGCAGCGATCTGACGGTGAATGTTGGATCTGCTCAATTAACCCAAAACCTATCATCTCTCTAAAAAGAGGGGAGGTTGAAACCAAGATTCTACAATAGCAAGAATACGTTTTCCATATACAAATCAACTCAAATAGAAGCTTTCGATAAGTCTGAAAGGTAAATTGGACGAAAGGCACAAGGTTACAAAAGCTCTGCCATTCCGGGCCTCAGAAGGGTTGTGCTACTTGAACCTCACTAGTTTCATTGCAGAGCTTCCAGCACGTATTCTCATCCATAGACACAGACCTAGAAAATATCATAACAGACTAATTGGGACACATGGCTTTGCCTGGTTCCTGTCAGCTATGATAATTTATCACCATTCCGTCCCACTATTGCACAACATTTCTCTGTCCCATTACCATACCCCAATCCCTGCTTTCTTCGCGTGCTTTCATAATCAGCGTGCTCGTTTATCCCTCTCCTGTGCCAACTCTACCCCTGTAAATCAGTTTGCAAGAAAACCACGACTGATAAAATCAATGGCTATTTTTACAGTTGGTCATTACAATCGTAATCAGCATACTCACTCACTCCCTGAGCAAGCACTGGAGGAGGAGGGGGTGAGGGGTTAAAGGGGTGTATGTCAAGAGGCGCAATTTCTATTGCCAGCTGGGCACCAAATACCGCATATTTGTTGTTTTTTAACATTCTAGAAGTCTTTAAGAATTCGAGTTAGATACAATACATAGTTGCGTTATTCAGTCTTCTTACTTTTGAACCGATTCAAAGCAAACGTGTTGAAGGTCAAAAGTCTATGAAAATGCATTTGATAGCAATTTTGTAAATATTTCGATTAGTTTTTCAGTAAAAAACGCCAAACTCAGCAGGCAGTAGCTTCAAACGGCTAATAAGCCAATACATTTGTTTTGGTACTTTTTAGAGACTTCTATAGCATAAAATTGAAGTTTTGAGTTGGTGACAGCCAGAGAAATCGCGCCACTTGACAGTCTCCCCACTTTGGGGTGGAGCGGGTGTCATAGCCTACTTTCGTCACCGATCGATATCGATTTTATCGATTTTTATCGATTTTTTGCAGAGTTCACTACGGGGTTGGGATTTGGCATGGGGAGGGGGATAATCGAGCATGCTGATTACAAATACAATATTAGTTTTTAGATTTATCTATTACTTTTACCGATTTTATCGATTTTTTTTTGCAAAGTTTGAGCTACGGGGCTGGGAGTTTGCACAGGGCGTAATCGAGCATGATGATTACTAGAATAGCGGGAATAAGGAAATGGCATTAGACGTGGGCACAGGGAAGGGTTGTACAGGGATAGGGGAGAGCTTTATCATAGTGTTTTGACAGAGCCGAGCGGAGCCGGGCAAGTCAGCTAGTGAACATAAAGTGAAGAATGAGAAAAACATGTAAAGCACTCTACTCTTGCTAAACTGTATCAGCTACTTATACAAATAAGCGATATAAACAAATTCCACTGAGCATGAGAAATCTAACGAAATCTAACAGCTAACAAAACAATAAATATTATCGCGGATTCGCGACTTCCTTCAAAGGAGGCCGCCGCCGCGCTGCGAAGGGGTCCCGAAACGCTGTCCTGGCGCTGATCCCGCCTTCCCATCGCTACCGCCGCAGCTTTCAAGTCAATCGTCATTATCGTTACCTGGTGAGCGATTGCGTCCCAGTTTCGTCTCCCATGCTATCGATCTATGCAGCGCCGTCCTCAACTCACGCGTCATCTTCATCCAACACGCCACGGAGGACAGGCAACCCCGCAGACGAGGTAACCCCGTACGCGCTCGCGCCTGGCACATGCCGGCGACACCGCCACGGGGTGTTTCCGATATTGTCGGCCCCTAGGATAACATCTAGCTGGTTGCACTCACCCCTTGTGTTTGAGTTTGGGGAATTGTTGTGGATAAATGGTGGGCATTTTACAGGTGTGATTTGTTTGATGCGATGAGCCACAGCTCGGCTGTCCGGGGATATCTTGTGTCAACATGTTTGTGTGTATTTTATAATCATGCCTAGTGGGATAGATCTGTAAGAAGACTGGCACGACCCCGGGTAGTGCCTTGATTATAAGTACCACGCCCCAACTGATAGTTGGGAGAAGTCGAGTCGCAGGTGTTGAATGACTGCTAAGTAGGCTGGTGGCAAGGGCCTCTATGTGTGCATGGTGTGTTTTGTGGCAGGCGCAAGTAGCATTATCATAGGTAACGCCACCACAATGTACGCTACATCCTATCCCGGATGGGACCCCTGGCTCCCCTCGCCGATGCAGAAGAGCCGTTGTATCACTGACGTTGGGAGCTGGGGGCCCAATCCGCGACAAATATAAGTCTGTGAGAAACTTTGTGTATTTGTTGATATCTTCGGGGCACAAAGTACAATACGAACAAGAAAGTTCGTATACTCCGCCCTCAGCAAATGAGCGAAGCTTCACCTGATACCGAAGTAGTGGAAAAGGTTATCATCGCAATACTCTTCTTCCGTGTTGCTTCGCAGCTCCGGTTTCAGCTGGTTCTTCCCATGGTTGGGGTTAGATCGGTTGCTTTGTCTTCTGGTTGTCAGCAGTGAGGTGCTTCCTTGTCAATTTTCGGTGGCGTCGTTAAGTCTGAATCCATCAGAATCTCCCATAACAGCTTCCCTTGTGGCTTTCTGTGGTGATTCGTCTATCTGGACTGTGGAATGGTTTTCCACCTGTGGGTCCGTATAGGTCGTACCGCATCCCTTGTCAGTACGATATTGTCTTCATGCGACTTCTTCAATCCTCCTGTGTCGTATTAAATTTTGTGCTGCTCTCGTGGGCGCCATCGAGAGTTGGACATCGTTTCTGTGTCTATGAGGGTCCTCCTGAATCCATCGAAAGCAATGGCGAGCACTCCGAACGTTTCTTACAGCGATTTCCTGATGCATCGCGTACTCCTTTCGTAGAACGCACCCTGCCACGGTGCGCAAGGGGTAATATGTCTCCGGGGTAATATGTCTCCATCTCCTCGCCGTGCTTTTCCGCTTTTTCTGCTTTTCCGAATTCTGTACGATTTACCATGTTTTCTTTAGCGTTTATTTGTAATAGGTGGTTCCTTCCACCAGAGGTAATTTTGCAGTGCCTCTGCTGTTAATCCTATTGATCCGCAGTCGACAGGGTTTTCTGATGTCTTGACGTGTCCAAACAGGTTATGTTATGTTCCTTTGATCTGTTGCTTATTCGCCTTATTTCTGCCAGTCGATTTGTTACGAGCACTCCTGCGTTCTTTCGTGTGGGAGTTGCTTTGATTCATCCCAGAACGATGTAGGAGTATGTGTAACATATAACCTCCTTAATAGGGTAGGTTGATTCCAATGCTTTGCAGATAAAGAAGCGAGTCATATTCCCAGTGTTGTTGCGTTCATTTCGAGTTTAGGTATCGTCATCATAGTTTTTATAGAAGGGAGTTTCAATTTCCCCATTATAAATTCGGACTCGGATTCTGTTGTGAGACAGACACATGCTGCCATTGCGCATTGACTAGCATCCATGAACACGACTAGTCTTGGCGGCTGAGATACCCGCAGGATTTTTCTGTGCGCTTCTTAAATGTCGATATTTCACTCGATATTTGTCGCCATTGGTCTTGCAATTGTGTTGAGGGTAGTGTCCCAATCCAGTTGTTCCTTCCACAAAGATTGCAATATCTTGGCTGGAAGTAAGAGAGGTCGTATGCTAATGCTAGTTGCTGGCTGACGGTGCGTTTCGTGATCCTGTGTGTTGCCGCTACCATGGATCCCTTGAAGATCAACTTGTCCCTTTCTGAACTTCATGGGATGCCTAGGACTTTGGGACAGCTGAACTTCGTTCTGTCTACTTCTTCAATAGCTTCATTAAAGCACTTGTCGTTGGACCGATATTTTCTCAAATTCATATTGAGTTTCGAAAGAGATTCTTTGTATGGTTGTATTTAGTGATTGCCTCTTCCGACGACTGTGCGCCAAAGAAGAGGTGATCCACGTAGAGATTTCGTCCTTAACATCCTCAGCACTTTTTCGTTCATCTTTTGCAATTCTGTCTGCTGTGAACCAGTGTACTCTTCTGTGCCGGTTGATTCTAAATACCAGTGTCGTTCCCATGTTTCCCTTCCCGTTCTATAACCTTGCAGGGTACATGTTATTGCTGGTTTTTCGCTTTGTGGTCTTTGCTGTCCGTTGATAATGTATCCCAGCTTAGATGGTATTAGCTGTAGTCCTGACGGTGAATTGAGCTTGTTACTTGGTTCAATGAAGTTCCAAAAGTATTCGCAACCGAGCAGAATCTGTGGTTTCATCCCTCTTTCTTTTACTGGCAAAAATAAATGAAAGTTTTCTGAGTTATGTTGTAAGCCACGCAGGTTTGTTAAGTTCTTTATTTCGGTCTAACGTTTCGGCAAAAATGCCTTCCTCAAAGACCTCAAAGAAAGCCTCGCAAATGTTTTTCAATCTGTATTGTCAAATCTCTCTTCTCAACTAGCTCAGTTCGATGCCCTAGGAGCAAACACGCTGAGACAATACATTGTAAGCAGCGTACCAAGATCTTCACCAATCAGGCAACAACAGATGTTTGAGATCCACTGGTGGTAATAGACTAGAACTGACCGACTGGACTTCTTGAGAACTTAACAAACCTGCGTGGCTTACAACATAACTCATGAATTCAAACAATGCCCAGGTTTCATGATCAGAGAACGTATAGAATATTACAAGAAGTACCGCCAAATCTGTTCTCACTTGTAAGCGGAGCTTTGGCGCTCCGACAAAAGATAGCCGTCGCACGTCAATCTCTCATATTTCTCAAGCGATGCAAGACGTCTGGAGTGCTACCCAATTTTATCGTGAAGAAGAAGTTAGGAGTAACCTGCAGCTTACCAGAAAGTCACCCCATCGTACAGAAGCTGTATTCGAACATCCTTGCTATTGCAATCAAGCAAAAGCAATACGTCCTATACTCCTCTCTACTCAAGTGTAGAGCAAAAGAAGAAGCATGCCAACGTCTCATGTCTGAAAACAGCTGGAGGAAAATTGAGAGCGAGTCAAAGCGTGTTTGCGCTGCTGTACGGTCTAACCTCAAATCTTCACTATGCAAGAAGTTCGAGGAACTTGTGAGTAAACCTAGTCTGAGTCCTAGTAGTTGCGGTGGCATACCTCATAACCGATCCCAATCGCTTGCGACTCAGAATGAAACTGACAGTGATAGAAAGGCTAGAGTTACTGTGTTAGGAGATGTTCGGATATCAAAAAGCGCTACAGAGCTTTTAGCTCTTGGACCTAGCTTTGCGCCCGCTCATAACATCAGCGCGAGCACATACCGAGCTGTGGTTGGATCCCTGCAACATCTGAGGGACCAGCTTCGAGTGAAGTTGAGATCCGAAGAGCAGTTACAGCGAGCCAACGTATCAAGTAGAAGGTTGCTACCGCCTATTCCCTTCCCGTCATCCTTTTACAAAGAACCTGAACCTTGCTACACCGCAGACGTCAAATTTCGGATTCTTTGTTCAGGCATACTTAATGTCTTGAACAAAAATAAGAACATCAAACAAACTAATTTGACCCATGCGCAGTGGCTTGGATTCAGAGAATTGCAAGGATTGATTGGAAGAGGGATCATCCGCCTCTCTACTAGCGATAAAGGTGGAGAGTTCGTTGTTATGTCTCAACAACTGGATCGCGAGATAACCGAGCGCCATCTTTCAGACGAGACCATTTATCGCCGCACGAATGAGAAAGAATTTCTTTCTCAGTGCAAGCGCTTAAATCACGTATGGATGATGCTTGGTAAAGAAGCTGGCCTTAACGAAAAGTTTCTCAGCAGACTTAAACTTGACAATCCATGCTGTCCTGTATTTTACAGCCTTGTGAAGACGCATAAGCTCTCTGAGCGTGACATGAGCTCCGCATCGGCCTCGGTCTACAAGATTCGACCGATCATTAGCTGTATAAATGGACCAACCGATAGGATATATGGTTCTTGAGTAAAATTGTCACCCAATTTCTCGACAAAATACCGGCCCACTTGACGAATACCAGACATTTTCTTGATCGACTGCACCATGCTCAATTCGACCAGAGCTGTGTAATAGAGTCATTCGATGTAACGTCACTCTACACGAACGTGTCCAACGGTGACGCTTTACAAGCGCTCTCTGAGCTGTTTGATGCACATGGTAATACCATTTCGATGTATGGGCTCAGTAAAGCGCGTATAATGACTCTAATCAAGGAATGTCTCAACTGTAATATCTTCAAGTGGTCTGGTACATACTATTCACAGTTAAGAGGGTTGGCAATGGGCCAAAGATTAGCACCTACGCTAGCCATCTGCTTTATGAGCAGAATAGAAAGACCGGTGCTATTACGATGCCCACTTATGTACTGCCGATATATTGATGATTGTTGCATTATAACATCAACACAGTCCGAAATGGACGAGTGTTTCAAGATTTTAAATCAACAATCACGGTACATAAGTTTTACTAGAGAAGCTCCCCGGAACGGTTGGCTTCCGTTTTTGAACACCCAGCTAATGTTAAGTAACGGTACGATGCGAGTAAAATGGCATCGCAAAGAGAGCTCCAAGAATATCATCTTACACGCGAAGTCAGCCCATCCGATGGCCGTAAAACGAGCAGTGCTGCGGAACATGTATAAAACGGCAAGAGAAGTCTGCAGTGGGGAGAGTGAACGACAAGAATCCCTCGAACTGGCAAATGAGATAGCAGCTTTCAATGGCTACTTCTCATCAAAGTCTAGACATTTCAAAAACACCGCAAATAATGATGATAGCCGAGCTCGTACCAGAATCCCATTATGTCTACCGTTTATCTCCGATAAGGTAAAGCACGCTTTCCAGAACTGCATAATACAAGCTCAGCTGGAGCAAGATGTTGTTCTCGTAAGCATCCCCCGAAGCAACATCAAGCGACAGCTAGTGCGTAATCGTTTATACGATACAGCATGTATTACGAGGGATTGCGTCATTTGTCCTTACGGAAGGATGGGAGACTGTACCAAGTTTGGCGTTATCTACGAAATTGAATGTCTAGAATGCCACGCCACCTACATAGGGGAAACTGGTCGTCAACTTAGCGTGCGAATCAATGAACACTTGTCTAGTAAAAGACGGGAAAGCATGTCAAGTCCGCTAGGGAAACACAGAAAGGTAGATCATCACGGCAATGACTTCAGTATCAAGTGCATCATCCTAGGTCAAGAGTCGAAAATTGTTGCTCGCAAAGCGCTTGAAGCGGCATACATTCTTTCGCGCGAACCTAATCTAAACGGAAAGAATGAGCAGCTCTCCATCACAAGTCGATGCCATTTCTGTCATA
Organism: Cylicocyclus nassatus; assembly: GCA_958299035.1. Classification (NCBI taxonomy): domain Eukaryota; kingdom Metazoa; phylum Nematoda; class Chromadorea; order Rhabditida; family Strongylidae; genus Cylicocyclus; species Cylicocyclus nassatus. Next base: position 648,688 of record CATQJL010000112.1, read on the forward strand.
TTGTCACTTATAGATAACATATCCACTACTACTTAAGCTGTCCATATCGGTCAGTTCTAGTCTATTACCACCAGTGGATCTCAAACATCTGTTGTTGCCTGATTGGTGAAGATCTTGGTACGCTGCTTACAATGTATTGTCTCAGCGTGTTTGCTCCTAGGGCATCGAACTGAGCTAGTTGAGAAGAGAGATTTGACAATACAGATTGAAAAACATTTGCGAGGCTTTCTTTCAGGTCTCTGAGGAAGGCATTTTTGCCGAAACGTTAGACCGAAATAAAGAACTTAACAAACCTGCGTGGCTTACAACATAACTCATGAATTCAAACAATGCCCAGGTTTCATGATCAGAGAACGTATAGAATATTGAAAGTTTTCTTTTTGAATGTATTCTAAACCGTCTTTGTCGAGGCTTGCTTGTTGTAGTGCATACGTGACGTAATCATTTCTGTTAAGGCGCACTTTGTGCTCTGTGCTTTCTCGGTCTATGGGCGTGAGACGCGTGATTGCACAAGATTTCATCTCTGATGGCGGTGACCCAAATGTATTCAGTTCCAATATTGTTGTGCCCACTATTGGCAATTTCAGCTCAGTTGCCAGCTGATCCTCGATGAATGAAAGCTCCGACCCGGCGTCTAACAGGACGACAACCTCTCTGGAGTTTCTTTCGGCGCTTATTATCCTGACTGCCCAGTGAGCAACATCACTTTATTTTGTTTTTGTTCGTTCTTCTTCAATTGCAGCACCAATGGGGTCTCAGGCCTCGGGCAGAGTTCACGCGATTTGATCGTCGTGACTGATTGCGGCAAGCCAACTTTAACACTATCAGTGCATGCCGATCTCCTCGCACTTCGGTTGTGATAGTTTTTCAACACGATTAATCGTGACTAACTATCACAACCGAAATACAAGAAAATCAGCGTGCAATGAACTCGTAACACTTGTCTAGTAGCGATTGAATCGCGACGATCAAATCGTGTGAACTATTAAGTTCATTTTATTCGCACGAAAAGCCCATTCCGCAAGGAATTTCGTGGATATCGTTCCAGGCTTGCCTGCGGCTTTTCATTTTTAAACGGTTCCCTTACTGGTGGTTTTCTTTCTGTGTATTTTTGGGGACCAGACGGTATTTTGCCACGATGCTCTGGTTCTCTTATTTTGCCTTCTGTGCAAATTGATGTATGGTGTTTTTTGTGACAGATTCTACAATTGTTACTAGGGCAAGGTGCTACTCTGTGGTTGTTCTAAGCACAAATGAGGCATCTGTTGGATTTTAAAAGAAATTTTCTCTTTCATATTGCTGTAGGTATTTCTGGCAGAATGTCTATCTGTGACCACTTCTTTTACAGCGTTCGCATCCCTTAGTGCGTTTTCTTTCACTTTTTGGTTCTGTGGTTTTGTTTTGCCTTGTTTTCACGGAAAGTCTCTCATTTCTTCTCTTAGTATTATCTCGTCAATGAAGTACAGCCATTGGTCTAGTGTCCATTCTTCACGATCCTTCTCATTCTCCTTCAATTGTTTGTCCATGGCCGCTCTTCCTATGCGCACATGGAACTTTTCTAAAAAGGTATCGATCGTCAAGTTATTGCTCAATTGCTGTTCGTGTTCTTCCAGCTGTGCTGCTATAGTGCTCAGTTGGTCCCACAGTTGCCTCTGCTCCAATGTGCTGGGCGCTCTCGCCGAACAGTTTTTCAAATTTCTGTTAAGTTGCCTTACTATCCCGCTCCTATTTGCGTATCGCCTAGTAAGGTGCTCCACTGCCTTCCCATAGTTACTGGCAGATACGAAGAAGCGCGAAATCAATTGTTCAGCCTCTCCGCCTACAAAGGAACGATACTTAGTGTCGGTGGCCTTTTGAAATAATATGTACACCATTACATTTGTCTTCGAACGCTGATTCCGAATCTGACTTCCGTTTCTGCTGAACGCTTCTCTGAAAGAAGTTATGAAGAATTTTTGCGCCAAATTTGGCCTCCAAAGATATGGTAGGAACACCAATACCGCCGTTAGTTGTGGTGTAGTGACTAGTGCGTTAGCCTCACAAGCTGATGCAGGTGTAGGTTCTCTTTTGTATTTTTCAGTTTTGCATTGCCTCACTTAAGCTTCTTTTTGAGAGTTATTGATCTTTTTGAGAGTTAGATTTCCTCGAGGTAAATGCATGTCCTTACTCGTTGAAAATTTGACAAGGATTCTTTTTTATACGAGTATTTCCTATATTTATTCCAAGAGGTGCCTATAAAAATGGAAATGAACGAAAATGAATGCATGTTAACATGTTACCATGTTGGTGTTCCTATCGTATGTGCCTCGCGCGGCCAAGTTTGGGGCAAAAATCCTTCATAACTTTTCTCAAAGAAACGTTCAGATCAGCGTTCGAAGGCGAGTGTATTGGTATACATTTCATCTCAAAAGGCCACGGACACTAAGTATCGTTCCCTTGTTAGTGAGTTGAGCAGATGGTTAAACTTGTGAAGGTCCGTGAGATCTTCGTCGTGTACATTGGCTTTGAACAATGCCCAGAAGTTGTCCCACTCCCATTTCTTCCCTGTGTTCGGATCGGGATCATAGGAAGTTGGTTGAGTGCAACCAGGCCTGTGCTTTTTGTCGCAATCTTGCCTTCCTGTGTTTCTTCTGACTGGGTTCTGTGCTCACTCAGCTTCATGTCGCCTGGGTTTTTCGAGGTACTTATCCAAGTAATCCTCTTCTTCCGTGGTATTCGGGGCTTCATCAGAGCCTTTGTTAGCTTTACCAGGGCGTTTCTAGTAGTTCGATGTACCTGTCGCAAGTCTTAATATGTCTTGCTCCTTCTTTTGTTTGCATGTCACCGTGGAGCGCTTGCATCGACTCCTGGAGCCAACTTGATGCCCCTTGATCCTTTAGGGCATATTACTGTGTTAACCATAATGGGTTAGTTTATTAGGTACAACGCTATGCTACTGCGTTACTGTGTCACTGTGTCACTGTGCCACTGTGCCACTGTGCCACTGTGAGAACCGCGCGATCATCGTTAGTACATGCGTTACTCTTGTGCAAACTGACTTTGGCCGATGCCAACGTACAAAAGCAAGTAATCAACAATGAAGTAAAAAATGAGAAAAACGTGTAAAGCGCGATACATTTGCTAAACAGTATCAGCCACTCATAAGGTAGGGAATATAAACAAATTCCACTGAGCATGAAAAATCTACCGACAAGCTAACAGCTAACAAAACAATAAATATAGTCTGTGAGAAACTTTGTGTGTTTGTTGATATCTTCGGGGCACAAAGTAGAATACGAACAGAAAAGTTCGTATAGGATGTTCTACCGTAACCCTGCAGTAATGAAGGGCGATGGGTTGTTCGCTCCATAGTGTAAATCTAATTGTAAGCGAAAGCCTCATTTCCTGCATATTGCCTGAAGCTTTGAGGAAAAGACTCATCAAGAAAGTCAATGTTAAGAAGAAGACGTGTAGATATTCTTTGTTTCATAAGGGAAGGATACCAGCATCAGGCGGCGGTTGGGGATTTCTTTTTTTGCGGAACAGGTTTTCAAAAAAAAAGTTATGGGCGTTAGAATGTCCAAAGCCAACATTGAGTGGCTTAAAACCAACGAAAAACTCTCAAACAATACCTCTGCGAGTTCCACTGGCTTTGTTCCTTCCTTGGAAACAATATACTTGATGCAAAACATCTTCCACTTTCCGGTGTTTTTGTATAGGTTTTCGCCAATTTTAGGCCACCTAAACATTGGCAAACGCTTATAACTTTTTTCAAAACTTATCACGCAGAAAAGAAAAGCAGATTTGGAATCAGCTTCGAAGGCGCCTTTACTGATATACATTTCATCTTCAATCGCCGACTAATGTTGGTATCTTTCCCTTGCTAGGTTAGAGGAATGATGCGCGAAATGATATGATACGATATGCCCCTTGTTCATAGCACGTCTGCTATTTACAATTTTGACGATCGTAATAGAGGGTGTCCCAAAGTAAGTGCACACATTTCGATATACAGGGTGTCCCAAAAAATGCGCCTACTGTTTGATCGTTAATAACTCTCTTGCCCTGAAGTCTTTCGAAAAGCTACCAAGCTACCGCCTGAAGGTCCTACCAGAAGGGACCATTTTGTAAAGCTGGCTCCAACTTAGGTTTACAGTATGGAACAAGCCGGATTACCGTAGCAACTTCCGGCGTACTTTACTTAATTTCAAAAAAAGATCGAAAAACTTGTGTATCAGGGACCACAGGTCATTTACCTCCATTTGCAGCTTCCAAAATATGTTCAGGGAAAAATCACTTGCTCTGGAGCAGTTTGCGCCAGAGGTGCGATAGGTGGAGCCGGGCCCCCCAAAAGTGAAAATGGTTCCAGCTACCACTGGCCGGCCAAAAGTGAAGGTGGTAGTGCCGGACACTCACCTCTCAAAAATGTCGACCGGGGGGGGGGGGGTCGCAGCTACCACTGGCCAGCAAAAGTGAAGGTAGTAGTGCCGGACACTCACCTCTCAAAAACGTTGACCGGGGGGGGGGGTAGAGAGGGGGGAAAGCACAGGACAGACTTTGGGTCTGGGTTTTTTGGGTTTTTTTTGGTTTGGGTTTTTTTCGGACTTTTGGGTCCTGATTTTTTTGATGAAACTGAAAAAAAGAAAATTAAGCAAAACGAACGCAAAATAAAAGTATTGAGAGCATATTCTATGTAGTGGAAGTCGCCGTCGCCTACTGCGAGCACCTGGAGGCCATCATCGACATGGACGATATACGCCTCAGCACTTTCTACGATAGAGCAGAGCTTCATGATGACTTCGGATAACTGAAGAGCTCCAACCCAACGGTCCTCTTCAGGGCCAATAACTGTGACCCAGCGGCCCTCTTTAGGGCCACAAATACGATGAGTACAACTGCATTATTTTAAATAAAAGTGTTAATGAAATAGTGTATTTGTGAGCGATACTTAACTACACTTTATGTGTTTTATTAAGTACATTTTGTTATGACGTACTGCGAAGAAAGTAGGTCGATCCAGGCAGTAACCGCCGAGAACCAGAATTTCGAATGATAAAATAATGAAAAATCGTGAAAAATCATTCCATTGTTACAAATCTAATCTCTAAACCGTTTTTCAGCCCATAACTTCTTCAGAATTGCACAATTCATGTTGCTACTTCATAGGTTGGATTCTCCTCATCAAGAGCTTTCAAATGATATATAATATGTGGGGGATTCATTGTTTCTTGCGGCTCTAACCCGGGGTGGAGTACTCTTCACTAATTCTCCACCCCGCCCATTTCAATGTATTGGCGGGAGGCCGCCAGCGGAGAATTAGTGAAGAGAGGTACTCCACCCCCGGGCACATGCCGTGGGAGGCGTGAATCCCCCACATACTTCGTTTGAAAGTTCTTGATGAGGAGAATCCAACCTATGAAGTCGCAACATGATTCATGCAATTCTGAAGAAGTTATGAGCTGAAAAACGGTTTTTTACCTGCTTTTTTAAGAGCCTGGATCTCGGCGATGTTTCAATGGATCGGTACAGCTAAGACATATTCTGATAGGGCAAACCTCACACAACAAAATCTATGAAGTCGCAATATCACACACCTTCAGAGTCCGGATTTATAAGAGTTTAAATGTCAATTGTCATTAAACAACCTAAAATTGAGAAGATTTTAAAGGTTTTTCAAAATTCTCGTTCTCGGCGGCCACTCCTCAAATCAAACTGATTCTTTTACTGTCTGGTAGAACAACACCTACCCTTTAAAACCTATGAAGTTGCAACTGCGGAGGTCTTCAGCCACCAGATTTGTAACAGTGGAATGATTTTTCACGATTTTTCATTATCTTATCATTCGAAATTCTGGTTCTTGGCGGTTACTGCCTGGATCGACCTACTACATAGATATGCTCTTGTTACTTTTTTTTACATTCCTTTTGCTTATTTTCCTTCTTTTGAGCTTTAGCAAAAAAAATTTGCAAACCAAAAGTGAAGGTGGTCACCCTGTACCAGCTCAAAAGTGAAGGTAGGCGGAGAATCGGTTCCGACTATCACACCTCTGGTTTGCGCCCAATAACGCTCCTCTGACTATTGGCATAGAGAGTGCTTCGCACTTAGGTTAGTTGTGGAAGGGCTGTCTTACATTTCATTAATCATTCTTTTTTTTACATTTTAGCGTTGTATAACGAATTACAGGAATTTATAGCTCAAAAACTAGTTTCTAGGATTATTTCCACTTTGAAGACGATTGCACCATTTCCTTGATGTTTAACAGTTTATTTGATTAAAGACAATAAGATTTGGGGCCGAGCTTGTCCTCAAGCCTGGCACCAAATTTTACTGTCATGTACACTAGGTTTTCTATCTTACTGTATATTTTAAGGGTGAAAGATAATCAAATTTTTGGTTGAAAAAATATTACTAGAATTACACAATCATTAAGAATTTTCCTCATACTCTATAGAGAAGCAGCATCTCTGCGAAATTTTGACTGGAATTTTTTTTTGCTCTTCTGAGAATGCACTTGAAAAGCACGAAAATGTCTAAAAAAAACAATGCGGTTACAAACTTAATCTTGAATGTAGACGCAGGCTGTTAGGCTTATCGCTCTAACAGCTGGCAATTTGCCACGCGTTCCAGTCACAGTTTCTGGAGCGTTTTCTTGCTTCAGATGCACGTGCAATGCCACTATTGCAAGCGCTTTATCAGGACGGGCGTTATTGACTCTACGTTTTCTTTGCATTAGTAGTCATTTCCTTGCTGCCTTCAAGACCGTATCGTAACTGGAACCAAATCTTTCGAATACTCTCATCGTTTTGTGGGAATAAATTATTGAGCAATATTCGCTTCAAACAACATCAGAAACACATAAAGTTTCTGCCTTCTATGTCACATCAAATCGAACAAATTCCTTGCAACTTTATGAGATTAGGATTCTTATCTGGGCGAAGGACTCATGTGGACAATCAGCCTAGTATAAAAACATGATTTCGAGTAGGATAGCTTCGAAGTTTTTTTTTTTTCGTCTATTAGATTATTATTCCTCAAGGAAAGGTACAAACATCAAACACTCAGTGATAGTCCGAAATCATGAGAAAGACTAAGAATAGCTTCACTTACAACATATTTTAAAAAGTTTACTTCAGCAAGATAACGCTTCTGCAAAGCCTCAATAAAGACAGGTGTCGAGAGATGTGAGGTCACTCGACGTTCACTCGACATGCCTTGGGTAGTGGGTGCCTTTTAGTATGTCCTTTACACTCCAAACTTGGACATCTACGGAGACACTGGTTATCCAGGAAGTTTAGCAAAACTCGAATTATAACGGTCAACACATCAGTAATATATGAGTTGGCAAAATAAATAAGAAAACAAAACAAAGATCAAAAATTATGCTTCTCTCCAGCCTGGAACAAGCTCAAAGCTTACTATCAAGAGCTGCTTGCAGTGTACTGGTGAAAATGTGAACCAAAGTTGTAGTGCAGACAATTGGTCCACTCAGCGATAAGCAAGGCTAAAGTTACGTTTTTATTGATGCACCCTGCCTGCGCGCGCTCTCGTTCATACCGCCAAATACTTTTGATTTCCGCGGCAGACACGCGAGTCATGGATGGGGCACGCTACAAACGTTCTTGGACGTGCGATTCTTGTTTCATTGGCTTTCGGACTCAGCTCTTGTTAGCCATTGAAAAGGGCGCCAAGTAGTTAGAAGCTGGTTTGAGTTCGCTATGTTACTCTTTGAACAAACATTTTATAACTCTTGTAGTATGTCTGCATAAAGTTAACACTTCTTTTTGTCGTTATGTTTAAGGCAATCGAGATTGTTGATAGATTGTCTGTGTGATTTGTGTCACGTCATCGATCTGTCGTGGTAACGTGCGGCGGCATTTATTATTGCTCTGATTATTTGTTGTTTTTCTCGTGTTAGTTTTTACCACCTTCCTTCTTATCCTTCCCAATAGCTTATTCCTATCGACCGCTCCTCCACTGTGGTCTTGGATTTGTTGTTGTATTCTCGTTGCTGATTTCACCCTCAGCTAGGTTAGATTATCCTCGTGAATTGTGCCCTATCAGTTATTGAATACGGTAGATCATACGATGCCTCCTCGTGCACGTTCACAAAAGGTCCAGGTATCGAAGAGGTCATCGCAAATTCCAACACCTGCACAAGAGAGTGAGATCAGCAATGATAGCGGGACGCAGGGAGAGGATTATAGTAGGATGTCAGTGCAAGATCTGATTGCGTCGATCTCTGCGCTAAACAGGGATCCCACTATTCAGAAAATGCTGTGTGCATTGTCTGAAAAACTAGCTAAAGGGCTGGCCGAAACGCTGGAAGCGGAGAAACGCTCCCGTAGCTTAGTGATAAGCGGGGTGGAAGAACCTCCGGAGGGGTTGGAACCGTCTCGGCGTCGGGCGTACCTCCAAGATAAAGTTGCGGGTATACTCGACGCTGTAGACGTTAATTGCACCCCTTCGGAGGTTTTCTGGATGGGAAGGAAAAGCGACTCACACCAGCGCCTTATAAAGGTAGTAATGCCCTCCAGTTTTTACTGGAGGAAGGCGCTAGCTAACGCTCGATTCCTCCGTCATGCTCTTCCAAACGTGTATATACGGAAGAGCATGACGGAGGACGAGCGGAAGCGTGAGTATGAACTAAAAAGGTGGCCCGCGAGAGGAACAAAAATAAACCTATCCGAGAATGGGTGGTTTATAGAGGCCAGTTAGTGCGCACATCTGAACTGAACAGGACAAGGTCGGAAAACGCGTAGTTCCGCATGGGGCTCTAGCTAGAATTGATGTTTGTCTTTTGAATGCAAGAAGTCTGTTAAAGAAATTCCATCATTTACAGGCATTTTTAACTTTATATAAACCTGACATTCTTTTTGTTACGGAAAGCTGGTTAACGTGTAAAGTCAATGATAGTGAAATCGTAGGAAAATTACCGTACCTCGTTTCACGATCAGACCGACATAATCGTAGGGGTGGCGGAATCTGCTGCCTATCGAAGAGCAATCTTTTGATTGAATCAACCTTCTCTGACAGCAGCACTATGTCAAACATTCTTGGCATTGATATTTTGTGCCCTGATAAGCCTACATTGTTGCGTTTTCTAGCAGTTTACCGGCCTCCTAATAGTACGCTTACTAGCGATGACCACCTTATCGAACTGATGTGCCATCGAATCAATGAGTATGAGAATACTATTGTTTTGGGCGATTTCAATTTACAGATCGACTGGACCAGAACATTACCTCTGAATCAAACTTCGTCAAAGTTTTTTGATTTTTTCTCGAACTCGAACTTGACGCAATATGTTACGGAGCAAACCCATCAATCGCATATTCTGGATCTTGTGTTTTCTACCAGCCCTATCATCTCTGACGTTCACACTACTCCTCCTCTCGCAACTTCAGACCATAAAGTGGTTCATTTTTCGGTGATGAGAGATATTCCCTTTACATTTCCTTTGCCTACACCTGATTTTCGGAGGGTTGATTTTGCCTCTCTTAATGCCCACCTTTCCGCGGTCAACTGGTTGAATGTTTTTGATCAGTATGAGTCGGCTGACGACGTGTATTACAGATTTTGCTTGGTGCTCTATGATGCCTTGTCTACCTTTGTGCCTTTCAAGTATGATATCCAGGCTCAAATGAGATACCCCAAGCACATCCAAAATCTTCTTGCGCAAAAGGAACGAATCTTTAGTTCATTGAGAGACCCGCTATCTAATCCCATGTACAAAAGAGTATGCCAAAATGTTGATTTTTATCTCAAAAAATTCTTGAGCAATTATGAGCATAAGTTAGCTGCAAAATCTTCATCCAGATTTCTTTTTCAATATATCAATAGCAAAATCAAACGTAGCCGTCGTCTGCCGTCCATAGCTGGTCAAATGGGCCAAGTGTATGTCACGGACAGCGAGAAAGCTAATGCTCTAGCATCTCACTTTGCCAGTGTATTTAGCTCGAGTTCTGGAGGCACTGAGATTGATTTCTTCTCATCTATCCCCGCTTATCGCCATTGTCTTTCGAGCGTTTACTTTACCTCCTATGAGGTCATGAAGTTTCTGACCAAGCTTAGACCTTCATTTACTGAGGCGTATGATGGAATACCCCAGATTGTTTTTAGAAAATGTGCTTCATCTCTTTGCGTCCCACTTGCTCATATATTCAATATATCAATGATGTTAGGCGAAGTTCCGCAGATATGGAAGGAAGCATTGGTGACTGCAATTCCTAAGGTTCCTAATGCTTCCAGTCTCACGGATTTCCGCCCCATCAGTTTGACTCCCACAGCTGTGAAAGTTATGGAGAAAGGACTGCGGGATAAACTACTAGCGTGGCTTGAAAAATCCAAAACTGTCCCCCCTAATCAGCATGGGTTCATGCCAGGATCTTCCACTGCTACGAACCTTGCCGACTCAGTTTTTGACTGGACTCTGGCGCTGAATAGAGGGGAATCAGTAGATGTTGTTTACGTGGATCTTTCGAAAGCATTTGATCGTGTTGATCATGAAAAGCTTTTATGCAAGCTCGAACGAATTGGGATCAATGGTAATTTATTAGATTGGTTTAAGACATATCTGAGTAACAGAGGGATGACTGTGAAGGTAGAGCATCAGTTTTCGGATAGACAGGCCTGTGTTAGTGGGGTTCCGCAAGGCGCGGTCCTTTCTCCGTTACTTTTTCTAATTTATACTGCCGATCTCCCGTTGATCTTGAAAACATCAGAGCATATAACAATCCAGATGTATGCGGATGATATCAAGATATACGGGAGATACAGCGGGATAAATCGCGGTGAGGTTCAGTCTGCAATAAAAGAATCTTTGAAAAGATTGGTAGACTGGGCATCATGCTTTGGCATCCCAGTCAACCTGAATAAATATTTTGTGATGCATTTAGGTGATGATCCAAATTCTGCATATGAGATAAAGGGGACTGTCTTGAGAAATTGCTCCACTGCTAAGGACTTGGGGGTCTTGATAGATGGTGATTTGAAGTTTTCGCATCACATTGATAATGTGGTAAACAGTGCGTACTCAGTTTTATTTAAAATTCTCCGATCTGTTCATACTGAAAATCCCGTACTACTGAAACGTCTTTACACAGCGTACGTACTTCCGCACCTCGAATACTGTTCAGTTATATGGAATCCTTTTGCAAAGAAAGACATCCTAAAACTGGAAAAAGTCCAAAAAACATTTACTCGCATTCTATTCCTAAGATGTCGCAGAACATTAGATTTTGATGAAATGCCCACTTATCAAGACCGCCTCAAGTCCTTGGCAATGAAAAGCTTGGAATTTAGAAGGACATATCTAGACCTCATTTTCGCTTTTCGTCTTTTTCGTAAAGAAATCAGACTTACCGCAAGTAAGTACTGGATTTTCAGGCCTAGTAATAGGATGGGTGGGTTCAATATACACTATCCATGTATTTACAGGAAACGTTTTCTACGAACTTTCAATACTCTATTTTACAGAACACCTAGGTGGCTCGATAGATTGCCAAATACTGCACTGTTATCTGGAAATTCAGCTACCTTCAAAAGTAGAATAGCGCAAGTCGATCTGTTGCAAGTTAAGAATTTTCATAACTACTGAAACGTTTTTGCTTTTTCGTTTCTTTTCTAGAAATCACTGCGTTTTGCTCGTCTGTCGCCTTCAAACACGACACTTATGACTGAGCGTTATATTTTTTTTGATGATGGCAGTACTAACATTGGATTAGTCTATGAGTTTTTTTTCTTTTGGTTTTTTTGTTACTAACCATTGGACCACTGGCCGACCACACACCCTCTATTTCTGCTTATCCGTGAAATCATCCGGAGAGTTTGAGGAGCATTGAATCTATGCATGTGAGGTGAAATTACTTCATGCACACATACATACATATATACATACATACATACGTCTAGGCCTTCTGCTATTTTATCTACTTTGTGTGTGGCCGGTTAAACAACTCTATTTGCATTTCCTGTTATTTTTATGGCGCACCTTTGAGTGCATTGAAATAAATAAAATAAATAAATTTTATGTTAAGATTAACTATATGACGCACCTGTGAGCATGAGATCGAATATGCAAGCGTCAATGTACTGATCTGTTACATTCACAGTTCGACATCGATCTGAAGTTTATATGTTGTGCATATCGTTTATGCCGTACGGTAATCTGACCAGTAGCGAGCTTTATTGGCACGTGCAGTCTTCGTGCGTAACACTTCGCATACTGATTAGGAGATGCTAGAGCTTTATCGATAGAGATTATTGACTGATTTCGGCATCCGGAGGTGCACAATGTGTCGAATAATGCGGGTCCACGCTGAAACAAGCTAAAATGTTAGTCCTGACAAAAGCGACGCAAGAAGTTCACCTGAAGATTTTCGGGGACCATCACAGAAACACTCAGGTAAGGACCTCTCCTACGTATATGTACACTAGAGTGGATGTGATGCATGGCAATCTCCACATAATCCCCTCGACTTATAATCTATAACTGTTCTATTCATCGTCTGCTCAAGTCCTCTTGAACTGTTCTATTCATCCTCTATTCGAGTCCTTTAGCAAAAAAGGTTGATTGTGACCTTCAAAATCAAACCTCAACGCTAACTCGACCGTCGTCGGTCTTATGATTTTTCACTCCGTCAACAAATGATACTGGAAGAGTCTCCTCTTCCGAAGCAGCTTCGTAATGGAGGGAACGAGTGCAATTGTGCTTGCGAATTAGCACAGTAATCTAAATTGGATTTATTTTTGACATAAAGTTCAATTTCATCTGTCCTGTTCAAGAATATCACCTTATTTACAGCTGTGGTGTATGGCTCATTATGAATGTTAGCATTTGTCACTTGCACTAGGAAATGCCTAAGGAAAGTGTGACTTTCAATCTTGTGAAAACAAATATACTTTGAAATTCTACCGGTTTTCGACGAGTGGTCGAGCTCCTTCCTCAATGCAGGACTGCATTATCCCATCAAACCTTTGTAAATGTGGATCGCCAAATAAAGAACACATTCGCATTTTCGATCGTGGCGGTTTTGGCAGGTAGTTACACCTGGATGATATATAAAGATAAGTGCAGAAGTTTTACACCGTATATTGTTGTATAGTAGAAAATGCGAGAAACACTCTCATATATATATGCGAGATAAATTTTTGGCTAATAAATTTGTTTTGAAGGGCAAAATCAAAGCTCTATAATGCCCGGGCATACTTTATACGATTTCATCCCAACACGATCTGGCAGTTTGCTCGATGTTTTCAATTGCTACACTCGCAGGCTACAAATGCGTAGGTTTGACCCTCGTAATCAACAAAATGCTCTATCTTTTGCACATCCTCACTATTATTTGTAAACGATTGGAGCTCTGCCACATCGCGCTGAGATTGCGTAAAGCATGCCCGGAGACTGAAGATTCATGTACTCGTCATTTAGCTAAATAAGCGTTTCCGTGAGAATATAGCTTCAAATTTGTATCTGCATGAATAAAGCCGAATGTCTGTTTGTTGATACATATGTATGTATGTATGTATGTTCGTCTGGGTGTACGTATGTTCCAAGTAAAAACTGTTTTTTCTAAACCAATCAGAACCAAACTTTACTTCGAGGCGGGGTGGGTTCGAATTCAACTTTTCGACCTTGATTAATATCAATTTTATCGATTTCTGTAAAGTCCTGGCTGAGAGTTGGCATAGGGAGGTAAACGGGAATGCTGATTACGAAAGTGTCATTGATAAAAAGTCGGGTTTGCGAGCTAATCTTCCCCTATAATACATAACCATTCCCAAAAAACGCGACGGCTAGATTGGTCCGCCCATATGTATGAGTTGAATGCTTGTTTTGACTAGACGCCAGGCACAGAACAGCGCCTAAACGAAAGATCACGACACGCGCGGTGCGCAGGATCAAGCGTGGGTTTGGCATGCCACACCTGGGGGGGGGGTCGTTTTGAGGGGTCGTGGAGAGGGAGGATCGTTGTCGAGGTGAGCTGATGTTAGCGATAACATGATATTCGTTAACAAGTCAGATAGGCAGTATGTAGTACTAGCACATTGATGTTCTACCCACCATCATATACGTACAGTAAGTAAAAAGAGAGCATTATAAGCATAAGAGCATCATTTTAGTAACTAAATCGTGAGATAACCCCTGTAGGCCAGGTTTCAGCGAATTCTGAGGTTTTCAAATATTGGGCCATCCAAGTGAGTCATTTTCAAACATGTTGCCTTGCCCTCGTTTCAAAGGTGAGTTAACTACTTCTTTCTGCATTTAATACAAAGAACTACTACTTCTTTGCTCACATTAGTGATCCAACTTCGAATAACCTCCAAACTATGGAATTACGTAAAAGCCAAAATCTCATATGTTCCATTTTCCGCTTTCAGTATCTCATGGAGAGGACAAGTCAGGCTCAAATCACTTTTATGTAAATTACCAGTGCGTCACCTCTGCTTCGCAGAGGTTCGCACTGGCTCTACTATCTATGTGCCTTACTCATTCTCGTAAAATAGTGGCACTGGAACTCACCGCGCTATGCCGACTACCACGAATAAAACGTAAACAACCACTCATTTAGAAAGTCTTTTGACGTGAGATCGGTGATTTCGCGTGGATGAAACTTTTCGCAGGAAGACAAACGCAAATTTGAATAGGTTTTTGGATTTGTCATGACTTGGTAGTCGCCATAAAGGTAATGATAACCGTGAGCTACATCTCTGTGCGGAAATTTTCTCAAACGCTTAGCTAGAACCTTGGCAAATTGACCATTTACACAATCAATTCGTTTTGGCGTCGTTTTCGTTATGTAGTAAACTTTCGACCACTTTTCTGCCTAAACTCCATCGCTTGCACATTTGCTTACCAAACTCATCCACGACTCTGCAAAAAGAGGTGATACGGACCGTATTTTGCGGTACAGAAGCCGGGTGGACCCGTTTGGCGCTCAATTTTTGAGGGATCCACTCAACGAATCCGCTCATGCTTTTGCATGGTGGAGTTTTGTGCTGGTAGCATGTGCTGTGCAAAATTTGGGCCCAGGACGTTTGCTGGAACACGCTCCACGAATTTCGTAACAGACACACAAACACACACACAAAGTCACGTAAACATCCTTAGCCCGTTATTATAAGTCATGATGATATTAGGTTGTCCGGAAATTAATGCCCGTTTTGAATTTCAACCTCAATAAGTCATACACTTCTTACTTCTAAATAGGTTGCAAAGTATCATTCGATAGAGCAAAGCAAGCTCTACAAGATGGCCATCTTGCTTTTGCAACAGCTCTCATCCATCTCGAGTTTCAAGGCAAAAAGTAAAAAGACTCAGCAGTCCGAAAAATCGAAAAAAATCGCAACTCAGTTCATAAAAATTCTACAAAGATTCTCACTTGCTCACGTAAACACTATCCACATAAGACATCTATTTACGCCTTTGCCGTATTTTTTCCTCTGTTAGAGATCAAGAAAACGGAAATTTTCGTGCATTTGCCAAAGTGATGCTGTGCCAACCCCACATAGGTAGTTGTATAGCACAAGCCTGTAGAAGTACAGACCTAAATTTTCAGCTCTCTACAAGCTTTAGTTCTCGAAAAATTTGAATTTTAGCTTGGAGCACTTAACTAGGGAAAGTTATGTTCGGTATTTCTCGAGAACTAAAGCTTGTAGAGAGCTGAAAATTTAGGCCTGTACTTCTACAGGCTTGTGCTATACAACTACCTATGTGGGGTTGGCACAGCAACACTTTGGCAAATGCACGAAAATTTCCGTTTTCTTGATCTCTAACAGAGGAAAAAATACGCAAAGGCGTATATAGATGTCTTATGTGGATAGTGTTTACGTGAGCAAGTTAGAATTTTTGTAGGATTTTTATGAACTGAGTTGCGATTTTTTTCGATTTTTCGGACTGCTGAGTCTTTTTACTTTTTGCCTTGAAACTCGAGATGGATGAGAGCTGTTGCAAAAGCAAGATGGCCATCTTGTAGAGCTTGCTTTGCTCTATCGAATAGTACTTTGCAACCTATTTAGAAGTAAGAAGTGTATGACTTATTGAGGTTGAAATTCAAAACGGGCATTAACTTCCGGACAACTTAATATCAAAAATATTTATCCTTGTCGCCTTCTTTTGCGATTTACATAGTAGCGCAGATTAGGCATGCTACCGTAACCCGATTAAGGGCAAACGAATTTATCTTTTTCTAAAAGAAATGATTTTAAATGGTTTTCCTACTGTGTGAAGAAGAAGGTTGAGCAACAGCAACGATATAAAAAACGCAGATTTTTGAATGGTTTGAAGGTAAGTTAGTGGGGTGTGGCACAACCCCTAAAAAAATTGTGGCCGCCACAGCTTTTTAGGGGTTGTGCCACACCCCCTTAGGAAATGAATAGGACTTGTAGGTTTTGTAAAAGTGAAAGCTGAATTCGTTTTCTTTCAATTGAGCAACAGTTGCTGGAAGCGCAATCACTGCAAGCAAAAAATAGGACAAACGAGATTCTAGCTGGCTCCTAATTCTTTGGTTTGATGGTAATTTGAAGAAGGATCTATGGCATAGGCAAACAGGGAGTAGTGCTTTGTATTGAGTACAAGAAGAGGTAGCTAACTCGCTTTTGAAATTTAGTTGGTCATGTTTGCATATGTCCACTTCACTTGGGTGGCCCAATATTGGGAAGCCCCAGAATTCGCTAAAACTTGTCCCACAGGGATACCTGGTATGATAATCACAAATATGTTGTTAATTATGTTAGGTAAAGCCTTTATGTCAGGGGTACGGCAGGCAAACGAAAATGGGGGGGGGGAGTATGAGGCAGAACTTAGGAGAGGAAAGGGGGATTGTATCCGGCGGTTGTGTGCCACACCTCTTGTTCAACCCTGACGGTGCGCTTTGCTGCTGCAAAAGATGTGTTGAAATACCAGCGCGTGCTGAGCGGGTTGAAATATGCGAGATGGTGATCGTCACTACGGATAGCAATGGAAGCCTGCGGAAGCCATCATTGATCCTCTCACATCCCATCTGTGTATTCATCATGCTCTCGTTCGTTTCTCAAGCTCTTCCCATTTATATCAGCTGAATATTTGGAACTATTTTCCTCTTCCCTGTCAAATTTTGAAAAAAATTTCCGGAAATCTCGCTTTTGAGAGAAACTGCTTAAAATTGATTTTTTTTCTCTAATATGTCATAAGAAAATGTAGAAAGAAACTGTACAGTGCCCTGGAGCAAAAACCTATTTTAGACCGACACGATCCACTTTCCCGCCCAAATTCCGAAAAAGTTTCCGAGAATCTCTTTTTGAGCAAACTGCTTTGTTTGCTTGAGTTTGATTTTTCACTCCAATGTGTGAGCATGAATGCGAGGACGTTGTGAAAGGAAACTGTATAGCGATGCGGGCAAGAAATATTTTAGACTGAAACAATCCACCTTCCGCCCTATATCTCTCTTTTGGGAGCAATTGCTGTTTGAATTCGATTTTTGTCTCCAAAATGTGAGCGTGAATGCGAGAATGACATTGTGGAACGAAACTGTGCACTTAGAGCAAAGCACTATATTAGACGATGTTATCCATAGTGAAATTTTGAGAAAATCTTCGAAGATCTCGCTTCGAGCGGTTGCGGCAATACATCTTATACATAAAGTTGAATGTCTGTATGTATGTATGTCTGTATGTATGTTCTGAATAGAAAATTCCATTTTTCAACCATCCGAACCAAACTTGGCACACATACACTCCGGACACGGGCGGGTGTCACAGGCTACTTTTCGTCATCGATCGATATCGATTTTATCGATTTTTATCGATTTTCGCAAAGTTTGACTTACAGGGCTGGGAGTTGGCATAGGGGGTAATCGAGCATGCTGATTACGAACCCAAAATTAGTTTCTAGGAATATTCGCTACTTTTATCGACTTCATCGATTTTTTGCAAAGTTTGAGCTACGGGGCTGGGAGTTGGCACAGGGGGGGGGGTAATCGAGCATGCTGGTTATAAAACAGCGGGAATAGGGAAATGGCATGTAGACGTGTGCACAGGGAAAGGTTGTACGGGGACACGAATGAGAGCTTTATCATAGTGTTTTGACAGGACCGAGCGGAGCAGGGCGAGCCAGCTAGTATGCTGATAAATTGGAAATCAATTTGGGAAAATTATAGGTTTAAAGCAGCATGTATTGATGGTTTACCCCAACCCCCGCTTGCTAGCGACCCGTAAGCTTGCTAGTCTTATATATAAAGCTGAATGTTGTTTGTATGTGTGTCTGTATGTCTGTCTGTTTGTATGTTCCGAATAGAAATTTTCACTTCTGAACCGATCCGGACCAAACGTGGCACAAAACACTTTGGGGCGAGGCAGGTGTCGTAGGATACTTTTCGTCATTGATCGATACCGATTATCGATTTTTATCGATTTTTTGCATAGTATGGTCTACGAGGCTGGGAGTTGGTACAGCAGCAGGGTAAGTGGGCATGCTGATTACGAACACAACATCAGTTTTGGAATTGTTGATTACTTTTATCGATTTTAACGACTTTTCTCTGCAAAGTTGATCTCTGTGGTCGGAAGATGGACAGGGGGAATAAGTAAAAGGCGTGCTGATTACGAAAGCAAGACGGAGATAGGAAACTGGCAATTAGAAGTGGGCACGGGGAAAGGTTTGTGCAGGAATAGGGATAGTGACCTCACATAGTGTTTTGATAGGTTCGGGCGGAGCCGGGTATGCCAGCTAGTAGTAATAAAGCGCTAAGGGTTTGCTTGTATGTAGTCCCGGATAAAAATTCTCAGATTGATCTGCCCCAAATTTGCGTTACCCCGTATAGGCCGTGGGAACCAATGAGCTTAGGCTAAGCGTGCGGTCGCAAGCGGCAGAAACTACGGTGGAAGCTGACGTGGGACTAGAATTGTGACAGGTGAGATTTCTGATGTTTTTCTTGCAAACTCTACTAATAGGAGGTCTAGTCTGTCTCGATGTGATACGGAGTGTACCGCAATCAAACATATACTATTCAATCATCATACTTCAAGGCAGTGGTTGAAAGGACATTACGTCGAAAACACTACAAATGATTATAAGGGAGTGTCGGGCGGGACTCTTCGCAATCTACCATTGCTCGATCACTCAAACTATCAGTAATTAATATAAAAAGCCTGGCTTGTTCTAATTAAGCGATGTATTATCTAAAACATGAAAGCATATCTGATACAAAGAAACAAATGATTATCGAACAAGGCACGTAAAGGGCAGTGAGGGAAAGGAAAATCGTTGAAATACGCAAAGCGACTTTCTGGCAGCCAAATTCTGATGACAGTTTCATCTTTCGCGCTCGGTTGGTTTTCGTTGCGTTCGGTACGCGCGCGTACTTCAGCTCATGGGTTTCTATAATTGACGCGGAGTGACACAGAATGGTGACTTTTACTATAGTGTATCGACAAAGCCGGGCGGAGCCATGTATATGCCAGATTGTAAGTAAAGAAAGCAGCGCAAATCCAGCCTAAAAAACTCACCGATGTAGGTCAGAAGGCGATTTATACGAAACGCAGCCGAATTCGCGGAACTGCTTTTTCATAGCAAAAAGGTTCGTGTAAAACTGAAGATTACCACGACATTCGAGCGTTGTGTCGTTTAAACACTTCAGATACGTGGATAACGCCTATAATCCCGCAAGTTTTTGTTTAGAACAAGTTTAGTGGCCAAGTTCTCACTTGACAATACGGCTCGTTGCTGCCGGGCGAAAGCGTATGGTAGTGCTTCACTCTTAGGAACCACTGCGAACAATCTTCTAGACTGCAACCTGCTGCAACGATGCTTCTAATACAAGGTACGACCCCTTATGTGGCTGCATCTACAGTACCGGCACAAGGGCAGGCACCGGACGCCGCGAGGTCGCGTGCATGACGCCCGCAGTGATCGTTGGCGTCGCGTTCCGGCTATGTGCCACCGTAAGAGCAACTATAAAAGCAGCCTAGGAAAGGCGATCTTACCATTACAGTAATGTAGAATGCATGTGAGAGTAATGAGGAGATACGTCATCGCACATCATTCGACATTCACAGACTTCGATTTGTTTCTGCAGTGCAAAATTGGATTTGGACATTGGCAATGGCATAAGAGTGACAGTGACAACGACAATGATATTCCAGTTGGATGGAGGATTCCAGTTGGATTGTAACTAGCATAAGTTGTGACCACATGAATTTACATGGAAAAAATACATATAAAAATACGGAAAATATAATTTACATGGAAAAAACAAAAATTTCTATACACTGAAGTATTATACCTACCGAAAATGAATTGAATTAAATTTGTTCAAAAATCATCAACGAGGTGCAAACAAGATTTGGAGCTTGCGTTGAACAGCCACAATATTTGAGGAAACTTCAAACGCTTGTTGTAACTTATATATAAAGCTTAATGTCTGTTTGTCTGTATGTCTGTCTATATGTCTGTATGTGTGTACGTATGTTCCGAATAGAAAATTTCATTTCTGAACCGATCCGGACCAAACTTAGCACACATACACTTTGGGCCCCGGGGGTGTCATAGGCTACTTTTCGTCATCGATCGATATCGATTTTATCGATTTTTATCGATTTTTTTGGCAGAGTTCACCTACGGGGCTGGGAGTTTGCACAGGGGGGTAATCGAGAATGGGGATTCCGAATACAATATTAGTTTTCAGGATTATCGATTACTTTTATCGATTTCATCGATTTTTTTGTAAATTTTGACATGCGGGGCTGGGAGTTTGCATAGGGGTGGGGGCAATCGAGCATGCTGATTACGAATACAGTATTAGTTTTTGAAATTATCCGCTACTTTTATCGATTTTATCAGGGCTGAGAGCTGGCACAGGGGGTGGGGGGGGGGGGTAATCGAGCATGCTGATTACGAATACAATATTAGTTTTTGAAATCGTCCATTACTTTTATCGATTTTATCGATTTTTTGCAAAGTTCGAGCTACAGGGCTGGGAGTTGCCACAGGAGGGTAAGTGGGTATGCTGATTTCGAAAACAACACAGGGAACGGGAAAAGAAGTGTAGAAGTGGGCACAGGGAAAGGCTGTGCAGGGATAGAGATGGGACTTTTATCACAGTGTTTTCACAGGGCTGAGCCGGGTAAGCAAGCTAGTTCAATCATAAAGTATTCGGCGTCATCAAGATCCTCTGCGGTCATGCGGTTTGTGGAAGTACATTTCATACGCTTGAATAGGTTTCTCTGCTAATGTGCGCAAATGCAAATTTCCAGAAAGTCGATGATCAAATTCTTACATTCAGAAAAAAGTACATAAAATGCTATCTTTATGCTTGCTCAAAAACGACTTCAAGCAAAACAGAAAACAGCAAGAAAAACATATCTGGGACGCCATAGCCGACCTCATCCTTCGAAATGTGCATGTGCATACATCAGCAAAGAACTAACTCTATTTTAAGATCTGATCTGTGCGAATGCACAGAACATCCATACTGCCTGCTTTATATAGGCCGTCCTCGCTGCGCTAGGAGAGCAACTCGATTGCGGCCATTGAAGGCAGTGCATGACTGGAAGAGGTGCAGAGAAAACAAGCGGCGATAGTGCACGAGGAAAGGGAGTGATGTGCAGTACAAAAAGGTGTGTGTTAAGAGGCGCGATTTTTATTGCCAGACTAGCTTGCTTACCTGGCTCCGCTCGGCCCTGTCAAAACACTGTGGTAAAGGTCCCATTCCTATCCCTGTACAGCCTTTTCCTGTGCCCACTTCTACACTTCATTTCCCGTTCCCTGTGTTGTTTTCGAAATTAGCATGCCCACTTACCCCCCCCCCCCCCCCGTGCCAACTCCCAGCCCTGTATCTCAAACTTTGCGAAAAACCGGTAAAATCGATAAAAGTAACCGATAATTCTGAAAACTAATATTGTATTCGGAATCGCCATGCCCATTTGCGCGCCTATGCCAACTCCCAGCCCTGTAGCTCAAACTTTGCAAAAAATCGATAAAATGATATCGATCGATAACAAAAGTACCCTATGACATGCTCCCTGCCACGAAGTGTATGGGTGCCGAGTTTGGTCCAAATCGGTTCAGAAATAAAAATTCTATTCCGCACATACCTACATACATACAAACATTCAGCTTTACATACAGGGTGTCCCAAGAAAATGTGCAACTGTTTGATTGTAAATAACTCTCTTGTAGTGAAGTGTTTCGAGAAGCTTTAGCTACCATTTTGTAGAGCGAGGTTCAACTTAGACTCATTCTTACTGTGGGAGTATGGTAGAAACTTCAAACATATGGTGTCACTGTGAAAAAAAGCGGCCGTTTCAAAAAATTTCAAAAATGTGGAAATTTGTGTAATAGTGTTTTTATGGACTCTGAGTTCACCCAACTCTTTACAAGGTTGAGAACTTTCTAAACGGTGTAACCGCACTTTTTAGGAACACTTAAACGTCTGCTACTGCTTACCTCGCATAATTTTCTAATGAAGCATTACGAAGAGTTGCGAACTTTACATTTAGAATCAGCAACTCTAGTTAGCCCAGTGTGAGAGTTTTCAGGTTTTTTTGGTTTTCTTTTTGGAACAAAATATAGCCTTTCATGGCTCAAAACCCTCTTTAAAGTTTCTAGCGTAATCCTACAGTAAGAATGAGAGATCGGCGATCCGCTCTACACTACAAATCTAAGTTGAACCTCGCTCTACAAAATGATATCTAAAGCTTCTCGAAACACTTCACCACAAAAGAGTTATTTACAATCAAACAGTGTGCACATTTTTTTGGGACACCCTGTATAAGATGAACACCAAATAGCACATAATAAGTGTTATAACTTTCTAGAAGCAAGTATATTTTAGAACGAGATATATTAGATATATATCTGCATGGGTTGTGCCACCTTAATACCTTGAAATCAGTTCAGAACAGCATTTTTGAAGGCGAAAAACACGTGAAAATACAGTTGAGGACAAAGTCTTAATTATTTCATTCCGTTTTCCAGCAAAAGCCACCAAACTCAGCAAAACTCAAAGCCACCAAACTCAGCTGGTACCATTAGACAGATATTAAGCTATTGCACTTTATCTGTAACATTTGAAAACTCCCATAGCACTAGACTGAAGTTTTGAATTAGTGACAGTCGGAGAAATTGGGTTTTTTGACCGTCTCCCAGTACACATCCTGCGCACTCTCCGCGGCCTGCTCTGACGGCTTATATGATATCATTTACCATATTTGGTATAATATTCCGAGAAAGCAGTTACACACTAAGTCCAGCCGAAAAATGCCATGACTCCTTTGCTTGTCAATGGATTTATCCAAAATTTGACATGACTGTATATACCAGCAGGCTCAACGAAGGCTTGCTTTCCTTTGACTCTTTGAAATTGTATCAAGAATTTTGAACAAAAGTTCAGGCCTGACCGCTGGCTAAAATTATAGGTCCGCTCAGGGTTTACATGCATCAAAGCTCTTCCTACCTCCCGACATTTTTGTGCAGATACACAGGCAGAAGTGCTAAATAGTTGCTCTAGTCGAGAGGGTCGTAACTTCAGAAGGACCGACATATCTGTTTCTTGGCTTGAAAATGGTTTCATATGTATATCGCTTCTGAATCTGTATCTAACAAGGGAAGGAAGGTGGGTCGAAGTGGCCTTTCAGAATGAGATGGGTACCATCTTGTAGGGCTTCGAACGCTGATTTCAAATCTGCCTTCCTTATCTGCGGCGCATTTTTGGGTGAGGAGTTATGAGGGTTTTTAAGGGGCGGAAGTCGATACAAAGTACAATCAAGGACAGGACACCGCTGTATGCCGTCTGGTGTAGAGGTTAGTGTGATGGTCTTGCAAGCAGAGGCTCCCAGGTTCGAGTCTCCTGCTGTGGTTTTCGTCTGGTCTACAAAAAACTTGTATGAGCACGCGTATCGTCTATACATCAACTCTTCCTTCTTTTAACTGCAAGGTAGGCGAGAATATCTTGTAGGTTAATGAGTTTTGGATTGCGTAACTTGTACGTGCGTTTTTTCAGCTTTACCAACTCTGAACGTGGGTCTTTGCATGTTGAGAACATTGTGACCTCTTACGTTCACCGGGGTGTTACGTGACAAATTGATTCTTTTGACATTTCTACCTCCATTTTAAGTTACTTGCAAACACCTTCAGAGAGAGCAGTTGTTGCCTTGAGATTCTGATAAAAGAAACAGGGGGTGGTGTATGGACGCTGTTCATATTCATACAAATTTTTTGTAGACCAGCAAAACGAAAACCACAGGAGGAGATTCGAACCTGGGAGCCTCTGCTTGCAAGACCACCACACTAACCACTACACCAGACTGCACACAGCGGTGTGCTGTCTTTGATTGTGCTTGTATCGACTTCCGCCCCCTAAAAACCCTCATAACTCCTCACCCAAAAACGCGCCGCAGATAAGGAAGGCAGATTTGGAATCAGCGTTCGAAGCCCTACAAGATGGTACCCATCTCATTCTGAAAGGCCACTTCGACCCACCTTCCTTCCCTTGTAAGTGGGGAATTCTGCAGTTTCACAGCTGTTTTAGGAGCGAAGGGATTTTGTCTGCCACCTAAATGCTTGATGACGTCAGCGCCAAGGAAGAACTCGGAGTTCTCGCTGTGGAAGCAAACCTGATGTCGACTCGACCGCAGAACTGCCCTTAAGTTTCTGCCCTAAAACTTCTTCATTGTAGGCTCAAAGGCAGCGTCCAGGCAAATCTGGCATATAGGGATTTTACGTGAGAAGTAATTTTGGGGCCCTCACTAAGGCACAGCCCAAGCGGCAGCGCAGGTGACTCACTAACGGCCAAGATATGCGCCTCCAAACTGGACCCCAGGATCGCATTTCGCATGGATTCATGCCATCCATCACTCGCGAGGTCCACGTGGAACTGACAAGGGAAGTTCACTTAGTCGAAGTGGCGATTCGGAAGGAGATCTATACCAATTGATAGAGCTTAAAAAGCTGATTTCAGATATACCTTCTATATCTGCGATGCATTGTTCTAAAGAAAGTTGCGAGCTTTTCTAAAGCCAAATTTTCGTGAATTTTGAGTAGCAAAATCAAGATAATCTCTATACAAAAGTGTGCGAGCTCAAGCAAACCACCTATTAAGCATTGTGGGTCTAATTCGAGTTCATCCGAACGCTTTCGAGTATTTTTCGACCATGTTGTTCATCCACAGGTCGTCATTTCATCCCTAGATCACACTTTCATTATGTATTCAAAAAGGCCCCATAACCTCCATCTAGAAAAATGCGTCGCGTCGTGAACTTTTTGGAAATTAAGAATGCGTAAAAAGTAGAACGTTGTTCTTGAATATATCTTCATTATCTGCGACGCATTTTTCTAGATGGAGGTTATGGGCTTTCTTTGTATATATAATAGAAGTGTGATCTAGAATGGAAATGGCGACCTTTGAATAAACAACATGGTCGGAAAACACTCGAAAACGTTTGGATGAACTTAAATTAGACCTACAATGCGTACTAGGTGGTTTGCTTAAGAGCTTGCACACTCTCAGACAATCGCTGGGGGCAGGCGGGCACCGGAAAAATAGATTGCTGATTTCTCGCACCCCGCTCGCGGTTTTTTGCAAAGCAATCAGGACTTTTCGGAAGACAGCTTACTGAGTCAGCGGATTTTTGAGAGACCGCCTGTTGAATTTTTTCGCTCTTATTTTTTGCAGATGTATTGCTGAATCTCTGAGAAATCGAGAACTCAGCAAGCGGTCTTCCGAAAAGTCCTGATTGCTTTCCAAAAAATCCGCGAGCAGGGTGCGAGAGATCAGCAATCTAATTTTCCGGTGCCCGCCTGCCCCCGGCGATTGTCTGAGCTAGTGTGCAGAAATTATTATGATTTTACGACTCAAAATGCACGAAAATCTGGCTTTAGAAGCTTTCTTCAGAACAATGCATCGCAGATATAGAAGGTATATCGGAGATCAGCTTTTTAAACTTATCAACTGGTATAGATCTCCTTCCGAATCGCCACTTCGACTAAGTGAACTTCCTTGTGAGGGTTTGCCCCATGAATCCATGCAAAACACGATTCTGGGGTCCACTTTCGGGGGAGATATCTCAGCCGTTAGAGCACTACCTGAGCTGCCGGTTGGGCAGTGGCTTGGTGAAGGCTTCAAAAATTATCCGCTTGAGATCCTTATATATCTAGGTCTGCCTGGATGCTGCCTTTAAGATAAAGTAGAACCGGTCTTCATATAGTACTGAAAATCTGCATGATACTCAAGTATGGCTGCTATACGTTCACAAAGTCGCTTTTGCTTCGTTTCACAGAAGTTACATAACCTAATGAGGGTGTTAGGCAGCTCCAAAATAGCTTACTAAGTGTTACCTTGCTCGGAATTTTGGCAGCACAATACCGCTCAAAGAACGTGCAAAATTTTCGTGAAGGTCGCCTTCCGCGAAATTCTAAAATTTTCGCGAAATTTTTGAATGCAATATTCCAGAAATTCGCGGAAGCACGCGAATCACGCAAAATGCGCAGCGCCATGAGTCACTTCGGAATGATCTCGGATCGAAAAAAAGCATTGTGCTCAGCTCACCAACACCACCAAACAAATCTTTGAATCTTTGAATACAGCATTCTTTGATACTCCGTTTTCAGTAATCCCAAGTTTTTCTGCGGACGTCTTTTCGCAAGCATGTAACGCAGCACACATCACATAAGATCCATCAAGCATATTCGATAGTGTTGTGCCCTCGAATTATCGGGCGCTAAAGCAGCCGGATACCTCTTCTCAGAAGAGATAGAAGGGCCGTGATTTCTGGAAATATCGTTCGTCCCAAATTCTACTCAACGTACCTCTAAAGCATGAAGCCGTCTGACTAAGCAGATGTGTCAGTTAACCTTTACAAGCAAGTTTCCCAAGAAGTTTGGGTTATCTAATTTTTTCTCTCGTTTTCACGCTCTGAAGCTCTCTGATGGATTTTAGCTGAAATATTGATGGTCTTGGATGATAAGCAAACTTCGCTCATCGAGGTTTTCGGATACGTGTCTACGAAAATCGTGTTCTTTGCGGGTTACAGAGTCTTCTAGCAGAGATATGGTGAGGGAACTGAGCTAAACCACGGCAAATTCGCCTGCGCCTCTCGCATATCTATTAGAGAACTTGCATGTTTGTATTTATAGGTCCGAAATACTAGAAGGCGTGCTGTGGAAGGGTGCATTCTCAGGCTCGTCCATAATGGTCGCCCAATACAGTAAAATTTCTTGAGGGAAGCGAACATAAATTAAACAGCGTGATATAACCACCCACAAGGGAATTTTGACGAAGTATGTGACCTATACGTTTAAGGCAGATTTATGAGGAAAGATGTCGTAAGCGGGTAGAGGACAACAGGTTGCCGAAAGGGGAGGTCCCACGCGGACATTTGCGACAAACCACGCGCCTTCACCATTACCGCCTCATGCTAGCTGTACGTGTGGGTGAAGCCTATAGGCGATCTAATGTTCCTCCCCCGTTGTAAGCTCGTAACCCGGCGACTGTTATAGACTGGAGCCTGAGACATGCAAGCACGCTTTCATGTGGCTCTTATCTAAAAATACAAACAGACGTTGTCTGGTAGATGCGCGAGAAGCGCAGGCGAAATTGCGATGTCGTGGTTTAGCTGCAGCTCCCTCACCATATCTCTGCTAGAAGACCCTGTGGTCGACAAAGAAAACGATACTCGTAAACAGCGTACGGAAAGCTCGATGAGCGAAGTTTCGTTCCACTCCAAGATCATCATTATTTTAGCCAAAATCCATCGGCGACCTCCAGAACGTGAAAAACGAGAAAAAATCGGACAACCCAAACTTTTGGAAAACGTGCTCATAGAGGTTACCTGACTTGCTGATTACGAAAGTTTTGCTCCGCTGGATAGTTTCATAGATTCTGAGTAGAATTTGGGCGACTTGGTTCTGCCAGAGTTCATCAGCTTTTCCATAACAGCACTATCGAATAGGGCTTACTGAAATCTTCATGTGATGTGCGCTGCGTTACATCCTTGCGAAAAGACGTCCGAGAAAATCTTTGCATTTATACCTACATGCTAACAAAGATTGTAAGATCTCTAGAGATGTGTTACTTGCCAAAATACACGAACTTCCGTTCTTACAAACAGTGTCTTTACTTTACATCTTGTTCATAAGAAACTTGCAGAAATACTTTGAGACAGAAGTTCAAGCTTAGACTCGCAAGGTCGAGATTGCTTCAACAGCAAGACTTACTGTTAGAACTTTTCGTAATTTTCCCGTCCTTGTCTAAAAGGCAGGTAACATCCCGTCTTTTAAAGCAACTAAGGAACTGCAGAATACTCTGAATCTCCCACTCGCATACTTCAGGAGCGAAGACATGTGAAAGTATCTTCAAGTCTTAAAGGCTGTCTCACCATAATGAGGGTAGTGCGGGTCTCCACATATTTTGTTAGAGGCGAACACCCAAAGTCCTACTTGATCCCGGCCCTTCTACGGGAAAAATTTGCCCTCATTGGCATGCAAAGCGCGATTTGACCCACACGGCGGACGCTCCCGGTTTATCGCGTTTCAACGTCCTTCCACTTGGCGTTCACTTTCACAGTGTTGCTGCCATCTTGGCGAAGGCTAGGCTGAGAAGGCACAACTCGCCCGCGTTGCTTCCACAGGGCTTTCGAAAAACGGGATTTTCGTACATTTTATGCGATTGGACCCGCCCTTGAGTCAGATAGGGACGGAAAAGTTCGCAATATGCAAAAATAATGACAACCAGATTTTAGTGAGCTGCCTTTGAGAAAGCACATGATCTGTTCTTTTGAAGGCACCACACAGCTCAACTGAAGTATGTCTGGCACCTCTCTTTCACTATTTACCTATTAGGGTAATCCAAAAGTAATGAAGCACCCTGATTTTTTTTAACATTCTTCAAGATTTCTTTCTGATTAATTATGAATGCCCAGAATTTTTAACGCCTTTGTATAAAGTGACCTTCGCAGGTTATCTTGACAGCACCTTGCAGCACCTCACCGACATTTCTTCGAATGGCGCTTCAAAAAAGTCAGACAGACTTTTTTGAACGCCATCCGAGTTTGGGCTGCTGCACCTGATAGTCCCTCGACATGTGGCATACCATTCAAGAGAGCTTTCCAAGCTCTTTCTAATGATTACTTGAATATCCAAAAATTCCGCATTATTTTATACAAAAAAGGCACTTTATTCGAAAAAGCGTGGTGTTTGGCGCAGATTTTCAGACTAAAATTCGTTTTGGACCACAATCTTTTGAAAATGAGAAAAATCGAAGTGATTTGCATATGTATGGATAGAGCGTAAAAAGCACTGTCAGAATGCAACTGCTAAGTTTGGGCTTATTTGATTACCTTGATGAAAGAATAAGTAATCTGTCTTTTGATACTCAATGCTATATCTTCTGTTCTAAAGCCTTGGAACCACCGAGCCATCGTGGATTTGGTGACAGTCCCCTTACCCATTGCTGCGCACATATCTTTGATAGGCTCACTTGTTTTACTGCGGCGCTGCTGCTCAAAGTTCAAAATTGCTTGAATGGTGAGCTTTAATATTAAGCGCTTATAGAATTAACGCCATGTGACAGTGCCCAACTATAGACCTCGATCAGAAGGTTTTGTTATGTACTAACATCTGCGAAAACTTGGACTTCCAATTAGCTTTTCTGTTTGAGAAAACTGCATTTATTCTCTAGCTGCCCCATTACTTTTGGATCACCCTAATACATGAAAAACCCTGGAAGCACCTTGCAACTCCACTCCCACAATCCTTCGAGCGCGCTTCGAAGAAGTCAGACAGACTTCTTTGAACGCATCCGAATTTGTGCTGCCGTACCTAAACTCCTGGACGTGTGACATACCATCTAAAAAAGCATTTCAAGCCCTTTAAACGATTACAATGTACAAAAATCCTCTTGCTTTCAGTGGCGTACCCAGGATTTCGGCTCGGGGGGAGGGGGGGGGGGGGGGGGAGGGGCAAATTTTCTTTTCCAATGAGTGCGTGGCGTAAGCCGCACCCAGAAAAAATTTTTGGTATGCTTTTCAGAATTTTCGCGGGCCCACAACCTCAAAATTTTAGAGAATGGGGGCGTGGCGCCAGCTACGCCCCCGAAAAAATTTTTTTTATGAAGCTAAACTGAATTTTTAAAAATTTTTAAGAATTATTCCTATTATTAGGTTGATGCAAAAGAAATGGCCGATTTCCGAAGCCTTTTTTCAGGGCAACTTTTTTCCATCAAGACTTCTTCTTTACAATGGATGTGGTGTATTGTTGCGAAGCTGTTTTCATGCTCTATCCAATGGTGCTTGAAACGGGCTCTCATCCTCATCTATTATAAAGTTACTGAGCTTCAAATAACCGCATCCGAATTCAGAATTTCATTGCATTCACTTTTCCGGCCAGAATTCAAGCGCGTATCAATGTGATTTCTTCAAAATTTAGCTATTGTATTTAATGAAAATTTTCTACATTATGCATGCTTAATTGCATTCTTTGAAGTTATCCAGAATGAGATATTGGCGCCTAAACATGGGTAGCTGTTGCGGTCATTTTATGACCCATAATTTTCTTCTGAGGGAGTCAGTCGCCGAAGGTTTGCTCAATTCTGTAAGCGTAAGGCTAGTACATCCTATTAGCAGTTTTTGCAGAAGCATCCAGCTGTTCAGTACGTAGAAAATCAAAAAATTTCTACATTCCGGACTTTGAAGCACACTAAAAAAATGTTGAAAAGACTGAGAAATTTCAAATTTCAATTTTTTCTTTCTCGCAAACTATTTGTCCGAATTCTTTTCATTGTATTTTGTACTACTGGCTTGCGGCTACAAGATAGGCCACTTATCATTCATGCTAATAAACTTTGAAGGAAGTTATGAATTGTCAAAAACAAGGTTCCCGCAGAAGAACCTTTTTTGTCTTTTAGTCCGTATTTCTCTTCCCGTTTATGGTTTCAGTATAAATAAGTATGCGCTGTATTGCGAAAGGTTTGCTGCTTCCAGTGGTCTTCACCGCATTCAGAATTCTGGATCTTTCAGAAAGTTATAGCAAGTCAATGTGAGAATTCGCAAATCCGCCATTCCTTTTGCATCAACCTAATATTTACAAGTATAAATAAGTCTCTTGCACACTTTTATGACTCATGTAAGTAACTTTCAAAAATTTCGCGAACCATTTTAAGGGGGGGGGGCCCTCGGTACGCCACTGCATGCTTTGTATAAGGCAGTTCATTCAAATAATGCGGTAATTGGCGCAGTCTTCAGGCTAAGAATCATGTTTTGGCCGACATTTTGAAAAGTTGTGGTAGATTGCGTATTCGTGGGTGGAGCGTAAAAGGCTCTCTCACAAGGGAAGGATACGTGGTCGAAGTGGCGTTTTATTATGAGATGTACACAGTCTTATGGAGCTTAGGACGCTGATTTCAAATCTGCTTCCCATATCTGCAAAGGCGCCTCTGGGAGGGAAGTTATGGGAATTTCTTGGAGCAAAAATCCAAACGCACGGCAACCATAAAATCCTTCAAAGTGCAGTATGAGGTCGAATGGGGCTACGATCACTACCAGGGCGTTTTATGCAATACTACTTTCAGACTGATAAGCTCTTGTCAGTCATTACTCCTTTCAAGCGCTGGAAAGATCTCAACATCTGTTTTTACCTCAGCCAGACCATTGAATTTCTACCAAAAAAATTCCCAGAACTCCTCTCCCAGAAGCGCTTTGCAGATAAGGAAAGTAGAATTGAAATCAGCGTTTTATGTTCCATAAGATAGTATACATCTCATTTGGAAACCCCAATTCAACCAGATATCCTTCCCTTGTCAGATGCCATCCGTCTAAGGTAGGCTTATTCGATTACCTTGGTGGGAGGATCTTATATATAAAGCTGAATGTCTGTTTGTCTGTATGTCTGTCTATATGTCTGTATGTGTGTACGTATGTTCCGAATAGAAAATTCCATTTTTGAATCTATCCGGACCAAACTTGGCACACATACACTTTGGGCCCCGGCGGGTTTAATAGACTACTTTTCGTCATCGATCGATATCGATTTTTATCGATTTTTATCGATTTTTTTGTTGAGTTCACCTACGGGCTGGGAGTTGGCACAGGGGGTAATCGAGCATGAGGATTCCGAATACAATATTAGTTTTCAGAATTATCGATTACGTTTATCGATTTTATTGATTTTTTTGCAAAGTTTGAGCTACGCGGCTGGGAGTTTGCACAGGGGGGTAATCGAGCATGGGGATTCCGAATACAATATTAATTTTCAGAATTATCGATTACGTTTATCGATTTTATCGATTTTTTTGCAAAGTTTGGCCCGCGGGGCTGGGAGTTTGCACAGGGGGTAGTCGAGCATGCTGATTACGAGTACAATGTGTTAGTTTGGCGCTACTCGGCTATCCGGGTCCCAGAATTTTTTTGTGGTAGATCTTGCTCAAACTTCGTTTATAAGTTTTATCTTGTAGGCCGGGCATACTTCAAGCGATTTCAATCGCGACGCGATTTGGCAATATTCCAGGTGTCCATAAATCATTGTAAGCACATTATAATTGTGCAGAAGATAGGGCATTTCATCAGTTTACGTAACTTATACACACTATGCATGTGCTTGCTATGTTGGATCCGAAGACTTCTGGCGAATCGCCGAATCGCGTCGCGACTGAAATCGCGTGAATGTGCCGGGCCCTTTACATGCTGATTACAGACACACTTTCTCCGCGGAACGTCTTCTCGTGTGGTTACGATAGGCGTATGGTAGGAAGTCAAAATCATGAATTCGGCTGGAGTTTGGCCCATATGGCTTATTCGACATGCTAATTACGAATAACATCTCTCTCTCTCTCTGCATATTAGGGCCTTTTCACAGAGTAGTGGTGGTCGTATGGCATGGGATCGAAAACATGATTTGCTTTAAACTTCGTCTAGGATGGTCATTTAACGCGCTGAACATGAATATCATGCTGATTTCGCAGGATAGTGCATTTTCTTGGGTTATGGTGGGTGTAGATGGGTCGAAGTTCCAGATTTGCTCAAAACCTTACCTGTAACCAGGGTCAAGCGTGGGGTGCGGTACGCCACACCTGGGGGGTCGTATTGAGGAGTCAAAAGGAGAGGGGGGTCGTAGTTGGGTAATCTGATAATAGTGATAACATGATATTCGTATCATATCTATGATTAGCATTTCAATTAACCCCTGTAGACAAAGTTTGAGCGAATTCTGAAGATTCAAGATACTAGGCTACCTGAGTGAAATGGTCATTTTCCAACATGATTAACTTGTTTCAAAGGTGAATTAGCTGTCCGTTTTTGCACTCATGACAAAGCACTACTCCTTTTTTGTCCACCTCAGGAATTCCGCTTCAGAAGACCTCCAAACTGTGGAATTAGAAGCCAACCAAAATCTCGTTTTTCCCATTTTTCGCCTTTGATCGCTGTGCTTTCACCAAATATTACTCAGAGCTAAGAAGACGAATCAGGCTCAAAACAGTCCTATGGAATCTACAAGGTTTAAGCTATCGATTCATATAAATGCTATCCGCTAAAATTGTTTTTTTTTTTGATATAGTTAATGGGGTGCGGCACACCCCCTTAAAAGCTGCGGCGGCCTGATTTTAGCTTCTTATGTGTACCCAATGTAAACCCAGAAAATGGCGCTATATCGCGCGAAATGACTACGGTATTCGTCATCAGCGGCTTTAATAATCCCCATGTACCGACTTTGAGCAAGATCCATCACAAAAACATATTGGGACCGGATAGCCGAACAGCGCCATCAGTTTTCAGAATTATCCTTACTTTTACCGGTTTTATTGCTTTTTTTGCAAGGTTTGAGCTACGGGGCTGGGGGTTGTTGAGGGAGGTAGGTGGGAATGCTAATTACTAACACAGCAGGAATAGGGAATCGCATGTAGAAGTGAGCACAATGAAAGATTCTACAGGGATAGGGATAAAACCTTAATCATAGCACTGACAGGGCCGGGCGGAGCCGGGTAAGCCAGCTAGTAGATCATATTTTTACCAACACTCAATGCTATAACTTATGTTGGCGTTGGGACCATCAGGCTATTGTGAATTTGGTAACAATCCCCTCATCCATTGCAACACAGATAATTTTGGTAGCCTCACATATTCACTGCGGCTTTGCTGCTCAAAGTTCGTATCATTTATCATGACTAGGAGACGCGAGACCGTATTGCGGACATTGTCTTAACAAGTTTGATGTCTTCCCTGTTTTCAAAGAGTGAATAAACTTGGAAGAGATAAATAACAAGTATAAACCTGATACGTACACGATCAAGCTTGTTTAAACAATGTAACAATGTGTGCAATGTGGTCTCGCGTCTCCTAATCATAAAATGAATGATAATTACATAAAGTGACGAGCTTCGATTTCATACACCTATAAAAATAACGCCATGCGAAGGCCATGCGACATTGCCCATATACAGGGTGTCCCAAAAAGATGTGCACACTGTTTGATCGTGAATAACTCTCTTGGTTTCATGTCTTTTGCCGATCTTGAGGTACCATTCTATAGAGCGAGGATAAACTTAGATTTGCAGTATGTAGCGATTCATCAATCACTCTTCATTACTGTAGCATCATGGTATGAACTTTCAGCATACAGCGTCACTGTGGAATAAGCCTTTTGATGGGATAACTTCAAAAAAATCTAAAAATTTGTGTAGCAAAATTTTCAAGCGTGCTGATTTCACTACATAACTTTTCACCAGTTTTTCGAGCTTTCTTGATGGCGTATTCACTTTTCTGACGAACATTGGAAAATCAGTTGCTACCCTAAATCTGAAACAACTCATGAAAAAAAACAGTGTACTGACGTACACTTTTCATATTTAGAATTAGCAACTTCATTAAACCATACAAAAGTATCTGGCTTGTTTGGCTTTCTTTCTGAGGCAAAATACCGCTTTTAATGGCTCAAAATCTTCCTGAAGTTCCTACCGTAATCCTACAGTAGTAAAGGGCGGCTGACAATTCGCTACATACTGTAAATCTAAGTTGAACCTCGTTCCAAAGAATGGTATTTCAAGCTCGGCAAAAGACGTGAAAGGAAGAGAGTTGTTAACGATCAAACAATGTGCACATCTTTTTGGGACACCCTGTATAAGCCTCATTCAGGTTTTGATAGGTATTAACATCTGCCAAAACTTAAGTATCCATTTGATATTTCTGTTTGAAAAAACTACATTCGTTCTCTAAGTGTCCCCATACTTTTGGATCATCCTAATAGTAGGGTAGTTTTCACACAACTCTACCTATGTTAGGTCCATTCATAAATCCAAATGACTTGCGGCACTTGTTAGGGTGGACCTGCAATTTTGGCCGCTGTATGTTTCCCTTGGGCCTAGAGGACGCAAAAGTGAGGACGCATTTGCAGTTTATCCCAACTTTTACTTAGCCGAGACCTTGGTTTGAAATCGCGTTCTTGCAACGCTGTGGGTTCGCGCTGCATATGCAGGCGCTAAGCATCAATGAAGAAAGAACCGACGGGTTTTGACACGACTGGCTGTGGCAAACCGCAGACGTGATGCGATGCCATGATTGTGCGGATGCGTCAAGCCCTCATCACATCAATCTTGATTGGTCAGGGTGGGCACGGACTCTATCCAAAAGAATTGCTTTTTCAGACAACTGCATCGGGAAGTTCGCGGGTGCTTGCTCGGCCACCAATCATCCATGCCGCGATCTGCCCGGTATAGACCGATATTGGACCCGATAAGTGACCGCGGCGCATCCATGACAACGACTTGAGTGCAAATTGAGCAACTTGTTAGCTCATCTGTCGACATCATCTAATGTCGTCGATGACACTCATCCGACTGCTGAAGTTTGTTTCGTAAGCATAAAAACTTAACTGTCAGACCGGACCAAACCCGAGAAGCGACTACCGCCCTTACAGACACTTAGGGTAGCCCCATCACTGCGGTGTACCCCACGCGGCTGCGCCTTAACCTACAGCGTGTAAGAAGTACGGCCTTTGATAAGACCCGCGGCTCGCCGAGTGAGGTGATTGGGCCGCGACTCTCCCGATAAACTCTTCCCAATTTCAACCTCGGCCGCGGCGTTCCCGGTAAAATTTACATGGGCCGCGGCGTGCGCGGATGAAATTTCAATTGCCGCGGCGCGCCATGCGCTTTGGGGCCGCGAACTTTCCGATGCAATTGTCTGAGTTAATGCACAAACGCTTTTGCGCATGTTAGCTCACGAAATGACGGATAGTACGCCTGCTGTGCTATTCATTGCAGGCTCTTCACTTTTCTTCTACATCTCCTTCATATGTAGTACTCTACCCAACTATTCTATTATTTTTGCATGTACCCTATTTTCAGGTGTATAAGCCGCACCCTTTTCACTCTAAAGGCAAACACGCCAAAAGACTGGCTGTCCTCATGGAGCGCGTTAAGTGAGAGCAGTATGCGATAAGGCGACCGCTTCGCGAGAGATATGCGCGGCGGCACGCCTGGGTCTGCTCGCATTCAGAGCAAAAAGGGTGCGGCTTATACACCTGAAAATAGGGTAGTTTGCTACGGCTTGTCTCCATCTGCGCATTTATAATGACTTTTTTTCGTAATGAGCCGCACACGGTTCCCCTACACGGTGCTTGCTGTCAACGATGCAAGAAGCGGCGAGCGCTTTTTGGCTAAAAAGAAACCGCCACATCATTGGCAGGTGCAGCGCGAACGCTTCAAAGGTTTTGAGTCCATTTAATGATGTGTAGGTGGCGGAGATATTGCGCAATCTACCATGAACTAGGTGGTAGCAATTTCGGGCACGTGCGAGATGGGATTCGCTATGAGCCCGATGAAGAAATCAATTAAAGCGAGTGAGTTGAAGTGATGGAAATTTGAGCTCTACTATCAGCTCTAAAAGTCAATTGTTCGGACAGCTCGATTCCAGATAAGATCTGTTAGTAGAAGGCACATCAATGGCTGTGTTAACAGCTACAAGCGTGAAACACAATTGGTAGATATAGTGGACTCCATCGAGCTCACCCAACATTTCCCTTCTCATTAGTTTGACTAATTACGCCATCAGAATCTTGCCCGGAGATTTAACTGTCATTTGCTTTAGCCAGCATGATTTGCGTCCTAACATCTAGTCTTCTCCAGCGAACGCCGAAAACTAGGTCGAAAACTATCAAAGACGCCGACAGAGCTTTTTTTTACCTTTGACGCTGGGTTTGGCAGCATTCAATACTGCGATGTTGTAGTTTTTATCTGGAGATTTTGGGAGGTAAGGAATATGTGTTGCGTTAGAAGATATCATCCATTTTGAGACTGAAAAGGTATTCGAGAGTTTTTGTGTATTCTGATCAATTTTCTTTTGTGCCTCAACGCCTTTTTTGAATAATTTATCACCAAAAATACGTAGGAAAACACGATCGAGCTTGTTGAAAAATGGGGGCAAAGCGTTTTCGAAGTTTTCGAAGTGTCTCACAAGGGATGGATACTTGCTCAAAGTGTTTTTTTATAAGAAGTGTATACCCTTCTAATAGAGCATGGAACGCTGTCAATTGTGCTTTCGGTATCTGTAAAGCCCTTCCGGGAGGCGAGTTATGGAAATTTTGTGACGCAAAAATTTGGAGAAGCAGCTACAATAAAATCTTCCAGAACTGTTGTCTGTGAGCATGGAGAGAATCATGATTACTGCCAGGGCACTTCGTGCAGTTAATATCTTCAGTAATAAATTTGATGTAGTCGTTCTCCAATCAAGTGCCGGAAGGACCTCAACACTTTTTACCTTGACCAAGACCACAAATTCTTGCCTCAAAAAACTCTCATAACTCCCATCCCAAAAGTGCTTTGCAGATACCGAAAGCAGATTTGGAATTAGCCTTCCATGCTCTACAAGACGTACACTTCGTATAAGAAATCCTTTCCTTGTCAGTCCCAATGGATTATTTACGATTCGAAGCACTTTGAAAAGTTTTTTTTTTCGAAGAGCTCCAGCCGGGTTATACAAGACGTAGGTTATAGCGGCAATAAAAAAACCGAAATGTACAAATATTAATAGCCATGGAGGCATGAGGCTATTCAAGGATGCCTATTCTCTTCTCAGGAATGATTGTTAGGATGCTATCTTTGGGTGCCGTTGATGGCGATCTGATAGAGCTATGCGATAAGTTCTCTGACTATTATGCTATAGTTATTTGCTCAGCAATATAAACAGTGCGGCAAAGACCAAATCATGCAAAACTTTGTTTCTGAGAAATTTCATGTATAAATGTTGACGCCTTAATGCCGCATATCTACTTCCGATCCTCAGAGAAGTGCGAAAATTTTAATGGAGCCAATCACATTGTTGGAACTTAGATACCACGAATAAGAGGGCAAGAGTACAGGACGACATTCATGGATCGAAATGTTGATGATACAGCTCTTGAGTTGCGTCAACTCAACTCGCCGTTTACGGTATTTTGATATAGCAACCGACAGACGAGACACGGCATTGATGTATCACGCATCA
Organism: Cylicocyclus nassatus; assembly: GCA_958299035.1. Classification (NCBI taxonomy): domain Eukaryota; kingdom Metazoa; phylum Nematoda; class Chromadorea; order Rhabditida; family Strongylidae; genus Cylicocyclus; species Cylicocyclus nassatus. Next base: position 687,106 of record CATQJL010000112.1, read on the forward strand.
TTTTGCGGGTGAAGTGGACATTGTTCGAGAAGGGAAAGATATCAGAAACATCACTACGATGCGCATGTAGCACACGCTGCTCACAGCAATCGATAAAAATCAACTTTGTTTGATCGAAGAAGATAGAGCTGAACAAATAGTCTTGAGAACTTTAGTTTCTCGTGGAATGATGTTATTTGCTCATTTGAGGCGTCTCAGCCCCTTTCTCTAAATCACTCTGATCTATAGTAGAAATGAAGCTTTCGAACTGATAGATCCACAAACAAACAATCATAGGCCATTGCTGTGCTTGGTGCAGCTCAGAGAGTCTTACAAATATGTTACTTGTGGTGCTTACATTTTTTATTTCTTTTCTAACTTAACACGTTGACGACCGTGTGCATCCGCGCGTATGCACACCCAGACCACCTTTTAGCACTTTCGTGCATCAATTTATCATGTGTAAACGAAAAGTCCTCAGGTAACTTCTATGCAGTGATAACACTGGTGGCCTGGTTGTCATATAGAACACACGGCATTGCAGTAGGTGTCAAGCAGTCCAAACCGCAGGCGTAGATCATCAGTCCATTTTGAGGTGGTCAAAAATGGCTCGGTCGTCAACGTGTTAAGGTGCGTATTGCACACTCGGTGTTCCGAGACACGGTCTGGCTAGTTGCACTGAGGCTTCGAAAATTGTTAACACATAGCAATGTGTACTCAAAAGTTGCCTTTTTCCAAAAACTTTCGTTCAATTTTTTGCTTTTTGAGCTTGAGGCTCGAGCATAAGTTTGAGCAGATGCGAATTTTACACATTTGCTTCAACAGGACGGTTTTTACCAAGTTCTTCTTTCATAAATGATCTTTAGATCATGTGCCAGTGCCTAAAGTCACACATTAGGTCAAAATCCTCAAATGTAGTTGGCCAGTGCACGGATGCTGCAACCAATAGCGCCATGCCTTAAGAACTCAAAATTATGCTAATAAAACAAAGTTTTTTCTTTTATTGTCTTACATTTACTTAATGCGCATATTATCACTGCAATATTTTGCAACAAATGTCTCAGTGAGATTTTTCATATATCGGTGGAAGTGCGCATTTGCGCAGTTTCAAAGCTCTGTAATCAAAGTATTTCTGATTTCATCAAGATACTCGAATGAGCTCATTTTTGACAGAAAGTATATATACACATACTCTTTTTAGGCTTATCTACATATGCATTTCATTTCAAATTCTCCTCATTTCTAAAATTATGGACGGCAATGTCTTTTGGCTGAATTTTTGCGCGAAAGGTAACACTTTTTCGAAAACATCTGCGTTTTTTTTGCACGAACGATATATTTTGCAATTCAACAAATCCCTAAAAGAGCTTGAAAGGCCTCCCGAATGGTGTCACATGCTCAAGAGCTTTTCGGTCAAGCAACAGCGATTTGCATGTTCAAAATGCCTGTTCCAGCTTCTCCGATGCGCTTTGAAGGATAGCGAGAGAGAAGCAGCAAGGTGCTGTCAAGATCATAGGGAAGGTCATTCTTTATAAGAGCGATTATTCAATAAGAAAAAATTCGTCGAAACGTTGGTTGATGAATAAACCATGAATAAGTACTACTTACCAAACCTGTATGGCACACTTACAACTTGCTCAGCTTTTACGAAAATGAAACATAAAACATACAAAAAAACCTTCAAATTTCAAATAATCAAGTTGTTCCACCATTTTTGAATTACCCTGATACTGATGCAAAATGGTTTGGAGTACGTTTCTAGATCAATTGTTGCAGTAATTATACAAGTCGGTTGCCTAATTTGCTCTGAGGGTCTTCTGACATGTTAATACACAAAAAATTTGCTAGAAAAGCTTGCATTGTGAAACAGTTACCAAAAGATATAGCAACAAAGGAAATAAAAGAATTTTTAAGAATCATACTCTTCGCCTAATTGACGTGGACCTTTTGTTCCGAAAGTAGTATGAAGACTCGAAAATGAGGCAAATTTGTGACCGGGAAGGTATGACTTCTATAGATAGCGGAAGCAGTGGAGGGTGGAGGTGGTCAAGGTATTTAGGGCAAGTCTGTAGAGAAGGCAGAGCTTGCAAAACATTTGTGAGTGACGTCAGTTGAAGGAGTACGTTGAAAGTGACAGTTTATCACCACGATGGATTGATACAACACCCGAATCGACATTGTAGTTTGCCGATCAATCGATACCCCGTCGGGCCACACTGATAGCAGTAGGAGCAGCACGACGACTAACACGGGGGCGAGGACGTGAACGACGAAATGATGTAGGGGAGGGGGGAGAGGGTTGTATGCTTCCTCCGCCCGTTTGAGTACTGATCTGTGTGCGTGTTTGTTTGATGAGAATGCAGACTTTAACTGCGCAAAAACCCATTGTGCTGCTGCAATATTGTTGGATCATTCGCTAGAGTGGAGTTGGCCGCATTATGATATTTAAGAGAAAAAGCGAGATGCTTTCGTATTTTTTCTGGAAAGAGCTGTCGTTTTTCGATGTCGCTTCGGTATGACAGTGCATTCTCCATTTTATAGTGGCATTTGAAGGATAGTGCAGACAAAGGGCAATCAGCTGGTCGTCTAATATATTATCTAAGGATTGATAAACACGAGCTATCTTATCGAATCTCATTTTCTATTTTATCTACGTCATCGCGTGACGGGGGAAGTCATTGTAGATGATTGTTAAGTAATGTATATGAAAGCTAAGGATCTCCAAATGAGCCTTGTAGCCATCTCGATGGACAAGAACAAGTTCAGTGAGGCGACTACTTGGGTCACTCGGGGCTAGCTCCCATTCACATATCGATTCCTAGAAACCAAACATTGTTTTTTAGGCTAGCTCATAAACTGGCGGTATGATGTTTTGTAAAGAAAAGCAACAGTATACTCTCAAAAATTTGGCTTGAGCGTAAAGTTTGAGCGCAAAACTAATCGCCTGTGGGCTGAGCCATCCATCATAAGCTGATGTCTTTCAAAGCCACTTTGTTGAGCCTTTGGTGGACTACAACTCAAAAATCGAAATCATGGCCAAATCTTCAGGCTGCTGCAAAAGTTTTGAATCTTCGAGCTCAAAATATCATAACTTCTTTCAAAATCAACTTTTTCATAATCCTAGTTTCTGTGTATTGAGCAGTTCTTAAGCTATGAGAGAAATACTAGTTCTTGCGAAAAACCTTGTTAAGAAAGAAGCAAGAACTCAACTTCAATGCGTTTTTTTTTCAACCCTGTCTTTTTCGACGTGTCAATGCTCGCTGATGAGAACTGACAGGCGCAAGTCATGGGTCATAGTCATGGGTAGACAGGTTTCTATTTCTTTCTGATTATTCTACAGCCTAAAAGTGCCCATAGGATCTTAGGTATCGAGAGTTTTCCTCGAGTGAATAAAAACGAAGCCTTTTTCAACCTCTTTTTTGTACATGTATTTATGCCAATTTTAAAATTATGAAAATTTTGACTTGCCGCGAGAGGTGAAAAGTAACTGATAGCTGGACTCTGCTAGCTCTTGCTTTACTCTAGCACCTCCAACATTAGACTCATGAATTGCCTCTATTCAAAGTTATTGTCTTTCTAATGGTACAATATCACATTACGAGCGAAAATCTCCTAGAATGTCTGCTTCAAACACAAGGCAAAAAATCGGACAGAACTTATGCAGCAGCATAGTGCATTCGCTATACAACTAATGTTTTGATTTCCTGCTCAGCTGAGTTTCAGGTCGGTACAAAAGGTCTATTCTGGACTTTCCCGCAAATCTCGTAGCATAAAGATAAACAAATAATTTACGCCTTGTCCGTTGCAGAACGGATTTGCCGTTAAGACTCTTTCGACGCTACGAGATAGGCAACTCACGACATTCTATTTTTGCTTCTGATTTTCGCCTACTTTCGAAATCTTTCAAGTTTTTTGAAGGTACTTTCATAACCGACTGTTAGGGCAAACCTTTTGCAAATTAATGCAATTTTTCGTAATTCTTTGATTTGCTTTTTAGAATCACCACAATGTTTTTTTTTTCAAATAGAGCAGATTTTATACGGTCTATTTTAACTTCGTAGGATTTGAAATGATGAACAGTTCAGGCGCTACTTGATGTATGCTCTTCTCCACTTTCTAACACTTATCATAAGCCTCCGATATTCGCGAAACTGTTAGTCAAATCGCCGTATTTCTCAATTTTGAGAGTGCGCACTATTGTTTGAATCACAGAATCTTCATATTTTGGAGCGATGATCGCTCATTTGGTTCATATTTTTAGTAATGGTAATAACTGAGGTTCGGAGCCTCAGTATATTGACGAAATTATACATTTCAGAAAACGAGCTAGATTACAAAACATTGCATCAATTTGCAATTTGCTTTATCTGCGGCTATTGAAGGCCTTTCAAAAGTCCCAAATAAATTTCTTAAAAACAGCGAAAGTTAGACGAGGTAAGGAAAAATCTTGTAAAAAGCGTCCATCGTCTCAGCGCTTGTTAAGGAAATTGCCATGAACTTAGCCGCTGGAAAAGGAAGAAATTTTGCATTAATTTCCGGTCGAGGTGCTTGTTTATCTCTGCTCGAAGGGATTTGAAACGGAGAGGAAGTACGAACCTTATTTTGCTCACAATCAGTCGAAACCTGCTTAGCACGCAATATGTCAACTAGTTCGAAAAAAAAAGATTTCAAAATCAAGTGGCACTGTTTGTTTTAATGTATTTATAGGTGCTTTTTTAATATAGCTGAGAAGTCATTGAAGATTACATGCACGTCATTGTCACAAAGAAGACTAGAAAAATTCTGGAAATGTATGATACCCACTGCATAGTCTGAACAGAATAGCGCACTTACAAGTTGATTATGAAACCTACTTCATCTTTGTCCATTAATGAGATGGAGCGTTCAACGAGAGTGTCACCAAGCGGTCACGCTACAGATCAGTCAACGCCGATCACACTACTGGTTGCCTTGTCGTCTCAATCGCAAAAGGAAATATCAATGATGGTGGAAAAAAAGCAATACAGTGATTGCTCGTAGATCGACAACAAGCAGCGAAATAAAGCGTCTCGTTTAGAGCGCGTGGTCTCCCTGACTCTTCCCCATGGTTTTTTTCGACCACAGGGTCTGTCGTACAAAAACTGGCATGAATTCTCTTTCACAGTGCCATATGGCCTTGACGTTACGGTAAGCACAAACAACATGCACAACATCGGAAGCGCCAATGTGGCGCCCAACTACAGTATCTATCACGCAATGAACGCTCCAAGCAATGGGACGAAACCACGGCGTGTTAAGATGTAAATGCTGCTCAGGGGAGGTAGATGAGGTGTTTAAAGGCAGCGTCCAGGCAAATCTGGATATATGGGGATCTCACGTGGACATTAGTTTTGGGACCTAATAAGACCCTGCCCAACCGACAGCTCAGATGGTGTTCTAACTGCTGATTCGCCTCCAAACTGGACCCCAGGATCGTACTTCGCATGGATTCATGGTGCGGCACTCAGTTCCGCATGGGTCCTCGCGCGAAAGCATGAAAACACGATGCAAGTCGTCCGATAATGCGATCCTGGGCTTTAGTTTGGAGGCGCATATCTCAGTCGTTAGTGAGTCATTTGCGCTGCCGCTTGGACCGTTCTTTAGTTAGGACCCCAAATAGTCCCCACAAGTCCAGATTTGCCTCGACGTTGCTTTTAAAAAACCCCAAGACGAATTTTGTGTCTTTGCAAGTTTCTACCAATCAGGTTCTCCTCAATTCATCTTTGATCGATAATAAATTAGTTCCCCATGAAACAGCTAGGTTGGTTTTGAAAGTTACTTATATGGGTTATAAAAATGTGCAAGTGACTTGTTTATACTTGTAAATAATTAGAATAATTTTTAAAAATTTTCAAAAATTCAAATTAGCCTTGTAAAAATGTTTTTTCGGGGGCGTGGTTGACGCCACGCCCCCTTTCTCCAGATTTCAGGGGTTGGGGACTCGATATAATGATAATTATATATATTTAAATATTATAGATATTTATAGATATATTAGAGATTTGTATTGGAGCATGCCAGAATGAAGCAAGGCTCTACGTATCGACTATCTCCCGGTAAAATTTCCACGAGCCTCCCAGTAGATCATCATGTAGACACATGGTAATATTTATACAGTAAGTTTCGACCCGCATTAGGCGGAAATTGGATTGGCGGGCGTCCGCCTCGCAACAGCTCGCGCCGTTTCGCAGCTACAGTACATCATATCGTGCTGAGAACCGAGGTCTGCGTCTCTTCCTTCTCCTCAGTCCCTGCATGGCAAAATGCCAGCGCGATGCGCTCGCGAGACTTCCGGTGGTGCGTACGCGTCCCTCCTCTGCGTACGCGTCCCTCCTTATGGGATGTTCCGCCTAATCCGGGATGATACCGACTGTATATGCAGTTGCTGCGAGTTTCTCCCTCCCAATTTCTCAGACATTGAGAAAATGATGAACGAAAAGTGGCAAATTCAGCTAGCAATGCAAGCTTCCTCCAAACCAGTTATTGTATAGTTGATTCGATGATCGCACAGACTGACATCACCGCGATCATGCCCGCGAGTAGAACCTTGCCCCAATACAAACTCACCATTGTACAAGTCGTGCTCTCGCAACAATTCAGCTGCGCCGCGTGTGGTCCGGAGGGTTTGAGCAGTCTGTGCGGTCAACGAATCGACGATATACTACAAGGCTTTGGAAGGGACATATTGCGTTTGTTACGTGCTTTCGAATCAACTTCAGCATCAAGAACCCATAGGATGTCAGTATCTTGCACTAACTTAAACACAGTCCTTGCTAATTATCTATCGACAGCTATTGAAGGGCTATCAAGATTTTTTTGTTTTTGTTATTTTCGGTCTATTTTCAGTTTTACAACTTTCCAAAATTTGTGTAAACTATAGCTACTATAGAGATTATCACGGAAAGAAATGATGCAAAAATTCATGGAATTTGTAAGAGTTGGTAGTTGCCGGTGCCTAAACAAAGACTGCGGAGAGTTCCTTTCAGTCTTTCTAGAGATCTGAGACTTGCCCGCCTACACGGATCTGGACTTCATTTTGCCATAAATCGTCAGCTTTGTCGAAAAGCAATAAATGGGCTAGCGGAATCACCTGCGCGAAGCCATTGGACCTCTGTGCGCTCACCGATCGTCTCTCTCAAGTGCCGCCACTTGCACTTGTCCAAGGGATCTTTGCGCTCTATAATATATTTTAACTGGGCTTTTAGGTGTTTAAACTTGGAATAAATCGAAACTGAAAAAGTAATAAGTGCATTTCTTGCGTAGATTGAACGAATTTGGCCCTTCAGGTTTGATCATTGATCAGTTCCGGTGCCTCCTTTGATCGTTGATCATTTCTGACATATCGCCATAAAATGGCTTGTACGGCGCTGGCCATAGCAGTGGCGGACCGAGGAAACAGGCGAAAAGATCTACATGAGTTATAAAATTACAAGTGACTTGTTTATAACTGTAAAATAATTCTTAAAACTTTTTAAAAAATTTGAATTAGCCAAAAAAATTCACCAGGGGCGTGTACATTTTCAGTGTATAGGAAATCCTGCAACTACCACCTAAGCTATAAACAGGGTCAAGCAAGAGGTGTGGCACACGATCGCTGGTTACGACCCCCAACCTCTTTTTGCTTTCTCAATAAGACCCCCTGAACCATATACTTAAAATAGCATTACTTGAAGGCCCTGTCAACATAACGGGCTGCATATCCATAATTAGCATGTCAATTATCCCTTGTAGACAATTGAGCGAATTCTGAAGTTTCAAGATACTGGGTCACCTAAGTGAAATCGCCATTTTCCATCATGATCAACTTTGTTTCAAAGGTGTAGCTGCTAGCTGTTTTTGCACTCAAGACAAAGCGCTACTCCTTCTTTGGCCACTTCAGAGATCTCGTTTCGAAAGACTTCTCAACTTTGGAATTAGAAGCCAACCAAAATCTTGTTTTTCCTATTTTTCGCCTTTGATGGCTGTGCTTCCAACAAATATCACTCAGAGCTAAGAAGATGAATCAGGCTCAAATCACTCCTATTCTACGAGGTCTATCGATTCGTATAGATAAAGTTCGCTAAAAATGTTTTTTTGATATAGTTAATGGGATGTGGCACCACCCCTAAAAAGCTGTGGCTGCCACAGCTTTTAGGGGTGGTGCCACATTCTATTAACTTACCTTCAAACAGATCAAACAGCTGCGTTTTTTATATCGTTGTTACTGCTTAAGTTTTTCTTTGCATAGCAGAAATTTCATATGAAAACGTTTCTTCAAGAGAAGATATAATCGTTTTTCCTTACCTATGCAAATGTAAAACACTGGTAAAATACTGCGAAAATGTTGGGATACGGTAACATGCTAAGTCTGCGCTACTACGTGAATCGCAAGGGGAGGCAATAAGAATGTATATATTCGATAGCCTAAGCCTCGTATTCTACATCAAAGTGATTTGAGCCTGATTGGTCTTCTTTAGCCTGAGATGTTGAAAACGAAATATGGAACAAACGTGATTTCGGCTTGCTCTTAATTCTTTAATTTGGAGTTTGAAGTAGGATTCCTAATGTGAGCAAGGAAGTAGTAGTTCTTTGTATTAAGCGCAAATCGTAGTAGTTAATTACCTTCGAAATAAGGTAACATGCTTGAAAACGACCATCTCACTTAGGTAGCCCTGTATTTGGAAAGAATTCGCTGAAATTTGGACCACAGGGGTTATTTTACTTGCTAATTACAAAACGATGCTCTTATGCTGCATAGATCTTTGATTATGGTTACTGTACGTATACGATAATGGGTTAAACATCAATGTGCTAGTATTTTGCATAATGTGCCTATTTAGCATTGTTAACGAATATCATGCTATGCGAACAGCGGACGCCTTGATAACGACCCCTTCCCCCTCCCTGATTTCTCAATACAACACCCAAGTGTGGCATGCCACATCCCACCCTTGACCCTGGCTATAAAGTTGCAGTATGATTTCTGTGGTTTGCCAATTTGTGAATGAAGTGTCCTGAAAATACCGCAATTTTGTATGCAGTAACGCAAAATCATTGGAACTCTCCACACTGATTTTGGAGTGAGAAAACTCTAAAAACTTGAAATATGTGTACTGGAGGTTTTCACGTCTATGCCACCTCCTTTATTCAAGCGCTACTGTAACTGTTATCTTACACTTTTTGCAAATTTGCCACGCCGAGCTGTCGTCTTTCAGAAAGAGAAATTTTACTGCGTTTTCTTTTGCTCAACGTGTTAATCAACTTCAAGCGCTTTTCCAACTAAGTTTCGCTGAGCTTTTCGATAAATGCTGCAAGTGGCGTGTGAGAGAACTTTGCTCAAGCACTGATCCCGATAAGCGAGTGTCAACCTTACCGTTAAACGCGTTTTTGAGCCACTTGTTCTGAATTCTAAGGCCCGGAAAGTTCTATGATCTGCTCAGTAAGTTGTTTTTTTTTCAAGAGAACTAGTGGAGTATAGTTGAAATATTGAAGTTCTGGAAATGTGAGGTTCATCTCGGGTGTTTTCGCTCAGAAAATGGGTTGTGCGCAGTGCGTTACCAAGACCACCTGACCTACTCTGACCATTCATTCGAGAGTTGCTTGCTCAAAACTCTAGAAGCTCAGTATTCTAACTAATTGCACAGGAGAAAAGAAGTGTGCCTTAAGCTGGGTTCGTACTGATCTTGCAATTCCTTAATAGTTCCAGCACAGTTTTCGCATTGTGGTGGAAATGTTCCGGAATTGTGCTGCAAGCGGTGAGCCGCCCCCGCATGTGGTTTTAAAGGCAGTGTCCGGCCAAAAACTCGATTTCTAGAAAATCCACTTACCGGGGGTTATCCGCAACGCTAAATTCGAAAATCCACATTAGAAGGCGAACAAGAACGGCGAGAACATGCGTTTTCCATAGCCTCACAATTTAAAGTTTGGCGGTTTCCGCCAAGGCTGAGACACAGAGTCGCTGAGGGACCCTACGATTTTAACTGTTGCGGCATGCGTACTCTGCCGCATAGCAGGATCTCGGACAGCTCGGAGGACCCCGCCCCAAGGCGTAAGTCTCCCCCTTTGGTCGTTTTTCTTGCTTTAGGTCGAGCGTTATGACGTCGCACTTGCGCGATTTTGTGTCCGAGGGGGGGGGCACTCTCGCATGGCACTAAAACCCCAAAACCCCCATCTTGCCCGGACACTGCCTTTAAGCGACGCGAAATGACAATTTTTGACTTTCTCCAACGGTTTTAATTGCCTTGCCCATTTTCGTCTCATTCTTGCATCTTGCTTCTCCTTGCAATATAGAGGATTACGGACTCGAAGCGAGATTCGAGGATGAAACGGAAATCGCGAATTTTTCCTTGTGTTTTCATGATATTGGATTTTTGGGCGTTTCAGCTCCATTGCATAACTATTACTGCTTGCTCTTTCGTTATTGACTACTTTCCGCTTTCGATGAAAAACTCCAAACTTGGAGAAATGTGGACGAATGGAGGCGGCATTAATTTCTGGCAGTTTCAGCTGATGCACAAAACAAAATAGCGCTCATTCTTGTACATATCTTCATATACGAAAATATTTCAATCACAAGAGCAAGCGAGATACAAGAATGAGGTTAAAGCAACCAAAATATACTATGAAAACTATTGAAAAAAGCTAATAATTACTATTTAGCGCCACTGAAAACCGCATGCGGGTGGCTGTAGCGCATGCAGCACAGTATCGGCACAGGTCCAGCACAGTGCGAGAATTGTGCTGGAGCTGTTTCGGAACTTCGGGATCAGTATAGACCTAGCCTTAGAGTCATGTTACGTGCCCTTGGCCCAACTCCATCAGCTCTCGCATGGATGAGTCATCAAGCAGGCAGTGAATTGTCCGCATCAAAGGCAGTGGCTCGGCAAATCTTCGACCTGGAGTTTTTTCGCTTACCTAGGGTAATTCGATACTCAGAATTCGAAAATCAACATTGCAGAGTGCAAAAATGGAGAAAACCGATTTTTCCAAAACCCCTCATTTTGAATCTGGACGAGTGGAGCAGTTCCGGCCATGGTTAGAGACGCAGAGTCGTTGCGGGATCCTCATGGTTATAACATTGCGGCATGCCTCCTCTGACGGCGAGAGGGGAATCGCAAGCTCGTCCAAGTGCAAGTAAGAATGGCTTGCGCGTACGGGTTTAGGGGCAGTTTTCTAGACAAGGGCAGCATGCCATGCGCTCGGACTGGCTCACTTCTCATGTCTGGGGTGCAAGCAAGCTTCCATATCAAATTTCGATTTTGCCGGACCACTGCCTTTAAGTATTTGAGTACTCAACTCGAGCGTATTCCACTCACTATTTTTATCGAAAAAGCTCAAGGAAACTTGGATCCACCCAAGCTGAAAAGCGCTCAAACATCCGGTTCACTTTTTTGTGTAGTTTGACTGTTACATTTGAAAACAAATGTAACAGAGAGAGAGGGAGAGAGAGAGAAAGAGAGAGAGAAACTGACATAGAGAGAGAGAGAGAAAATGCAGTGAAACTTTCCCCTAGAAATGTCTCGTGAAGGTTGCAAATATAATACTTCGTGATTCAAGTCTCATGCAAATTTTTTTTGAATGCAGAGGTGTTCGAAAAAGGGAATGGATTGATAGTGGTCACCAGCCTTCGCTATAGCTTTTGAAAGTTTTCCATTTCTTCTTGCACAAAATCAATTAAATTGGCAGGTTCAGTTAATGGTATTGCGTCGCTCCACACAAAAAATAGCGATATTTCAGTTTCGCTCATAAAATGGCAAATTACTGTCATTCATAGAGTGTCCTAATAGATAAAGTGCGGCCCATAATTATGCAAACACCCTACAATCTGAATTATTGGGACTTCTCCGAAGACAGAATAAAACCGTTGTTACTACGTGAGAGAGCAGAGCCAAAATGGTATACGCGCCACAAGAATGAAAATCGTGTCAATCTCTGGGATGTTTTTGCGACGAATGCGATTTTTTAGCGGTTCATTACGAACACCTCAAACAACGCTCCTTTTTTTACTCAGAACTGCGATCTTTCGAGTCAAGATTTTTTTGAAGTCACAGTCCAGTATCTGCCACACACTAAACTCAATGCTGTTCAAAAAATGAGCGTCACCTTTCTCAGATTGTTAAAGTGCTTTTGAAGTTGAGCTTTGAAAACGTCCGTTTTTCTGTGGTTTTAGCACCCCAATTAGCTTCTAGCAAGGCTATGAAATAAATTAAGCTCCTTCAATAGATATCTTGTGTGAAGCTTCGGGAATCCCTGTATATTCGTTGCGTTCTTCCGGGTTCCAACTTTACCCTAAATTTAAGCACAATTTTGAGCCACAAAACTCAGCTTCTGTCCCGCGCAAAGAGCTACATGAAGCTGGTGCATTGCTCATATTGATTTATTTGTGCTGAAGTATTTGAATTTTCTGGAGAACTACCTTGGGGTGTTTGAGCTGAAAGGCCAGGAAAAGCATGGCTGCGATTGAAAACATAGCCATTTTTGTAAGATGACATCTGCATAGGCAAAATACGTTTAGTATCGCAGAATTTTTCTGGTCAAACGCAAACTCCTACGAATGGTACATATTGTGCGCTTCTTATCATAGTACAGAACTATCAAAAAAGTTTGATTCGTCTTACAGCATCAGTTGAAGCCAATTTGAGTGCTTGATCCACAAAAAAAGCAGAATTTTCTGAGCGCACTGACTCCAAAAGCATTTCGTGCCATATGAGGACAGTAACGCTTTTTTTTTTGAAGTTGCACTGGATCCATTGTGTAGCAGATATCACAGGCTCTGTTACTGTGACTTTGCACAAAAACCTGATTTAAAGGAGCGCAGTTTTAAGTGAAGAAAAAATAGCTTTCTTTGAGGTTTTCGGCGCAAAAACGCTCCTAAGGCTGACAAAAATTTCAGTTCTTCTTTAGAAGTACAACTGTGGATTTGCAGCATTTCACACAAGTGTTAGAGCTCTACTCCTGGCCATAACTTGCTTCAGAGTCGACGGATTCTTAACACGTTTCGGACCGCGAAATCGCGCGCGGCGAAAAAGAGTGTACTTTCAGCCGTTAGCCTACAAAGGGACCTTATTTCGCAGCCTGTGGGCCACATTTGTAATCAGCATGTCAGATAAGCTCCATATCCAAAGTTCTGAGTGAATTCGAAGTGTTTGAATTTTGTCGCTTGAGAGGGACTTTTGTGCTTTCTTGAAAGATAGGAACAAGAACTCAGATTCTAATAGTATTCAAAAGTATCTATGTTGTACACGGTACACATCATCATTGAAACTAGGGTTTTTCTCTTCGAAATCAAAGCAAAGAAAAGTTGCGACGTCGCACGCGTCGTTCGCGTCGCCGCACTTCGTTGCAACTGTTGTTCGATTTGTGCTCATATCTCCTAAACAAATAGCGGCGGCACAACTCTACAGAGTCACTTGGAAAGTAGAAGCTTTAGCCTTTGACTTGATAACCTTGGGCTAAGAGAAAACCTTCTGTAAACGTCAAAAAGATCCTTCAAAGCAGGGTGCTGCACCATGTGCAGCACCGGCCCGAAACGTGTTAAACCAAGGGCATCATTCGACTCAAATTGGCGCGCCGCATCTTCTGATGTGTTTAAGTCCCGCTCAGACACAGTAGAAGGCCAGAATCCACAAATAGTTTCAGATTTTTGCTCATAGTAAGTTACTCAGTGCTCTACTTATTCATTGCACTCACTGAGCAACCTACCGCAAAAATCTGAAACGATTCTGGAATCTGGCCTCCTACTGTGTCCAAGCGGGCAAATAGGCTGTACAGGCTGTGAGATTTTTGGGTGAACCTCAGCTCGCGAACAGCGGCTCATCGAAGATTTTGATATACTGAGATTTCACTGATTTCTTTAGCCGATGACCAAGATTGTTGACACGCTTTATTCAGTTATGCTAACGTTTCGATGCGTCTGCACACTCAGTAGGCTAATGACTGTGCAGATGCTGTATTTGATGATTGCTCAACTTTCCTTGAAGAATGCCGAGGCTGCGACGAAAGTGAAGGCAGAAACGTTAGTCGACTGAACAAAGCGTGTTAACAATCTTGGTTATTTGCTGAGTAATACCTATACAAATAACTACCTCATGCCAAGATTCGTCAAAAATCGAGCTTGGTCTTTGATGTCGTTCTTTATTTCCTGGTCATGGCATCGCAACAGTTTAAATCCCAGAAACATGTACGAGATTCGAAACAGCAAAACAAGTTCTACAAAATGGCGCTACTGCGTCTGCATTCAGTTTGGTTCACGTGAAGTTCGAAGACGGCCAAAAAGTTTTCGAATGAACGAAAAATCAAAAAAAGTTTCTACGGGCCCCAACTTGATCACGGACATGCATCCTCCATCAGACATTCATATATACAGCAATGCGCTGTAATTTTTCCTAGGGCAGGCATAAAGAAGTCGAAAACTTTCATGATCCTGCCAAAGTGATGCTGGGCTGTTCAGGCGTAGGTAATTTTATACTGCATAGCTTGGGAAGTGCAATCGTAGATTTTCACTCAGACAGTCGACGGCATACCTCCGAAGCAGAAATGGCCGAGCCGCGGGGTTTCCCCAGCGGGAGATTGCCACTCGCGCTCCGGAGACCTCCCATTTATGTTCCTGAGTCCTCCCATTTTGTGCTCCGGAGACCCCCATTTTGTGCTCCGGAGCCCTCCCATTTTGGACTCCGAAGTCCTCCCATTTTGTGCTCCGGAAGTCTGCCGCGGCATACTGTAATTAGCCCTAATTAAGCTCCAAACCCCAATTATGTCTCTAAACCCCATCCAAATTAGCTCTAGACCAGCGTCGAGCATGGCATACGACCGCCGAATACGACTCCCCTCCCCCGGGTAGGAGTTCAGCGCGACTCTCAACCCCGTTCTTTACCCCCTCCCTCTCACCCCTAACTTTGTGGATAGAAGATAGAAGATTGAAGAGACAAGACATTTATCTCGAATTGACTGCAAATAATCTACTGCAAATCGCAAAACAAAACTTTTGTTGTACATTGCGTTGAGCTTGAGTTCGCTTCTGTCCATAGGTATCATCATGTTTACTCCACGACGGCTGCAAGTAGATGCAGTTGAGCGTATAGTAATCACGCCATACGTACTGTCTTTCTGCTTGTAGATTTTCCTACGAAAACGATTATATGAGAAATCAGAAGTGCCGAAAACCGGCTACCTGCTCTTTTCTCCTTCACTCTCCCCTATCTGACCCCGCGTCTCCGCTTTTTTGTAGGATTGAAAACAGAAACATTTTGAGCTGATGCTGTAAACTCTTAATCGATGCGTTTTAACTTTTTACGTGTCATAAAAGGATCACGTGAACTACTTAAGAGGTCCACTATACCATGAATATTGAATAACGGCATATCCTATAGTACCTCCAAGGCCAATAGCACCTTCGAGACCATCTAAATACTGCGTCGAGTAGTGGGTGTTGTTTTTGCGCCATAAATGAGGATTGTGACTAAAGGAATCATATGAGAAAGCAAGGTGGAGCAAGGTGCATACCATTCGATGCAGCATAGAATGCTGATTTCAGATCTGTCTTCCTTATCTGCAGAGCGCTCTTGTAGGCGAAGTTATAAGCCGTTAAATGTCATCATTTTGCTAAGAAATTGTGCGTGTAAAGGTCAAATTTGGCCGTACAAAGCCATTCTCGGTTCAGTGTTGAACCAAAACGTGTAACTAGGTCAGTTCATATGGCTCGTACCTAAAGGTGAGCTGAAAGAGCAGTGATCTGCCTAATTTCGCAGTTTTTGTGGACGATTTTTCCGTAAAGCTGCTCATAACTTCGCCCACAAAGGCGCTCTGCAGATACGGAAAACACATTTGAGATCAGCATCCTATGCTGCATCGATTGGTATGCAGCTTGTATGGATTGGCCACTTCGACTTCTGACCATTCCCTTGTCAGAATGCTCGTGAGCATATAGAGCAACAAAGGGATCTCCGCAAACACTTTCCTAAGATGCAAAGTTTCCCAATGTGAGAACGATTAGGACCATTAAAGCTAAGCAGGCTTACTACGACCAGCGCGACCAGCATGCTACATAGCACTAGCTTTAGACATCGGTCATACTAATATTCAACACGAATTGCTCATAAACTTTTTGTTTCGAACATCCAGGATCTATCACAAAAACCACTCCTCAATAGTCAACGATGTCTCAGCAAGTCGAAAAGAGCCAAACACTAAAAGTGACTAAGGCATCCGCACGAAAACCTAAAACCTGAAACCTGAAAAGAAGGAACTGAACAAATAAACGTCAAAAGCGACGAAGAGCAACACGAAAAAGAAAAAGAACGGAAAATAACGCGGAAAAACGACAGCAAGTCGAGAACGAGAGCCGAACACCAAAAGCGATTGAGTGCATCCGCACGAAAATCCGAAATAAACCTGAAAACGAATAACTTAAAACAACATAAACGCCAACGCGCCGACGAGAACACGAAAAACCAAAAAAAGAAAAGCGAGCGCGAAAGAACGACAGAAAAGGGTAAGTTGAGAGCAACGGCAGCTTGTTTTCGAAAATGCTAAGCTCACAGCAAATTGGCTGCGTACCTATTGTGCTCCGAAGACCTCCCATTTTCTGCTCCGGAGCCCTCCCATTTTGTTCCGAAGGTGTCCCAAATCTGGCGTATCTCCGGAGCGCAAATCTCTGCTCCGGGGCTCTCCCAAATCTGGCGTACCTCCGGAGCAGAGATTTGCGCGTCCCGGAGAGGGGTCCCATTCGCCTGCTTGTGACGTCACCGTGACCTACAAGAAGGGACAGGGCCCGGCACAGATCGTCTAGAAGCAGGCTGGACTTCGTTTTTTGAGGAAAAAGTAAAGGAGATATCGTTTTTGACGATTCGGGGCCCAACACCAAGAATAAGCGCCATTTAGTCGAATACAAGCTTTACAGACAGGTTATCACACGATTGACATGCTCTATCGTGTATGGCGAAAAGTGCGCGCAATTTGAAAGCAAGGCTAAAATAAACAAATTGCTTGTTTACAGTGCACACAAAGTCATATGACACCAAAATTGTACTGTATACATTAAAAATTATTTGCAAAAGAATTATGTAAAAAGGTTTGAAAACTTATGTGAAGTAATACGTTTTCCAAAATTAGATCGTCTACAGACGGCCACCAGACGATCTGAGATCGTCTGGAGCATATATTTCTGTCACTTCACATAAGTTTTGGATTTTTCTATCATAGACGGATTCCACGGTCAAAAATCTACCCCTGAGCATAAAAACATTTTCATATCATTGCCTTTCCTTTGTTTTTTGCCTTCATTTTCTCATATATCGCTTTGTAAAATATCGCGCTCCAATCCCAACTCTTGTGCATGCGTAGTACTCAGCTAAGATTTGGATTTTCACTCTTATCTTACGTTTTATCTTTCAGAGTAGTAACTCTTTCTTGTTTTCATCTTCTACTAAGCAATTAGGTCAAAGGGGACTTCGTGAAACTTCCGAAAGTCATGGAAGACTTCGTTTTCAGAAACGCTAGAAACCGACTCGTGCCAGGCCCTGAGAAGGGACCGCCCCCTCGCCCCGTGTTCAATGGTCAATTGGGTCCTCCGCGGCTCTGCCAGATTTCGACTGTTCTCCGGAGCTACGGCACCGACTGTCTGAGCAGCCGTCTACAAGAGTTGGGTCTCGAGAAATATTGAATTTAGCCTTTTTTTGCTTTTCAGATTGATTTCTCGAGAACTATATATTTATTTATTGATTTTATACGCCAGGAGGCGTGCTTCAATACA
Organism: Cylicocyclus nassatus; assembly: GCA_958299035.1. Taxonomy (NCBI): domain Eukaryota; kingdom Metazoa; phylum Nematoda; class Chromadorea; order Rhabditida; family Strongylidae; genus Cylicocyclus; species Cylicocyclus nassatus. The sequence goes on from CATQJL010000112.1 coordinate 704,831, forward strand.
ACAAAATCAGATCAGAGCAGGGTGTAAAACGACAAACCAATAGAGAAAAGGAAAAGAAAAACAACAAAGGAACAATTATACTGCAAAGAATAAGTCATCCAGACCTTGTCCAACCTACTTTGCACTCCATGGAGGAAATAGAAACATAAAACAACGTTGGCAATCTCATTCCCCCTACGCCCCTCAGCCCGATCAGTCGTGGGGTAGAGTGGAGGCCTGGCGACCGGCTATACTGGCCGCCGCCGCCAGACAAGCCAAAACGGGTTTACCGGCAGGGGGCTGCCAATACCACCGCTCACCGAAACTCCCGCTCCTCCCCACGAACCCGCCATGACCGACCGGAGTGGCGGAAGCAGACAAAACAACGCCCCCCGTCACTAGTATTACCGCCAGTGTAGTGAAAAGGAAAGAAACGATCTGAACAAAAATCCTTCAAAGAACCTGAGTGGAGATACTTGAAGAGGTGATGAAAAGTGAGAAGAGCTAGCTGACAAAAGCTGCACCCGGAACTGTGAAGCTCTGGAAAGACATAGGAAAACAATAGGAAAACATACTAAACGTAGACTGCTCACGTTACTGCAGTGCAGGTAACATACAATCAAACAAGAAGCGGGTGATGAAAAAGAAAAGAACAACAACAAATGCTTCATTCCACGTCATGTATGCTTAGCACTTGTAAAATGTCCATTTTGCCGATGGCTTTTTTGAAGTGCGATGAACTTTTAAGACATAAAAGAGTAGTAGGCAAAATTCCAGCCATTTGGCGACTCTGAAAAAGAAGGAACTCGTATACCTAGACGATTTGCGCTCGGTAGCTTGAGTCGAAAAGCAAAACCGCCATGCATCCGTACACCGGACAAAACGCCCAATAGCTCGAAGGGTTTTAAACGAAGTTCGCCTTTGGGAATCTACACGCTAAAATCAAGTCCTTCTATTTTTCAGTAAAAAAGACTCTTGGGGTTGAACTTGCGCAGGCGAACCTTATATGGGGGTAGCTGCTGCTGCTGACCCTGCTTATAGCTTGGGTCCGGAAAGACTCAGTAATAGAGTACTCCTGTAAACGTCCTCTGCACACTCTCAATTTTGTTAAGGTCTTTGGAGCGATATGGACTCCATTCAGGGCCGTAATATTCAATTAGTGGCAACACGAACATTTTACAAAGTTCGATCCAAAGAAAAGGATCCGAACTAGAAACATTTCTAGATAGACAGTGCAAAACCCTCAAGCCCTTGGCCGCCACCTCGTCAATCTGGCCCTCAAAGTTCAAACATTTCCAACTAGCATGCCAAGATCACGAACTTCCCTGCTCACTAACATGTTTCCTAGCTCATTGTTTTAAACGCTCAGTGAGAGCGATCCCATGGGAAGATGCTGACTTTTGCGAAATATGACTCTGAGATGCCAAAAATTGTCCACTGCAACATACGTTCGACAGATTCCGTCAAAGCCTGCTGAACTGCTTCTTTTTTCTGTTTCACTATAAACTGCAGTGTTGTGCAGCCGCACAAGAAACCAATGCTGGAGAAGAATAACCGAATATGTTGATCTGTTGTTTATGATATGTGATATAGTTGTGTGCACTATATATAGGCATTCCTTAGTAAGTATAGTTCATTCTTAGTTCCTTGTCGTCAAGTAAAGAACTCCGTCTCCAATCGTCTTCCTACACACGCCATGGCAAACACAACAACTGGCGATCAGAACCCGAACCCGAGCCCGAACCCGATCCCCAACATGGACCAAACACACCTTCTGATGCTGCAAATCACGGAGCTGCGGAAAGAAGTAAAGAAGAAACAAGGATCCAGCGAGGATTACGTGATGAATGCACTTGATACTCGTCTACCAGAATTCGATCAGAACCCGAACCCTAGCCCGAACACGGACACGATCCACTTTCTAATGAAGCAAATCATGGAACTGTGGAAGTCTTGTCGAGAACCCATGGCTGAACTGACGAAGCAAGAACCCAACGAAGAGTACAAAGACTACTTGGAATTGCAGAATCATATACAGATGATCGACAAAGCCAAGGTACCTCAGGTCAGCGTGAATCAGATGAATGAGAACCCGCAAGTCAACGCGATGCAGCGAGACGAGAAGCGGAAGCCATTCATTGGTCACAAGCCCAGAACACACCTTTGTATGAACTGCGGAGCGAAGACTCATAGGACCAGGAAGTGCGAGAAGCCGATCACTGAATGCAATTACTGCAAGAAGAGTGGACATCTAGAGAGGTACTGTCTACGTAAACTATTTGTCGATGAAGCCAAGGACGTCCACCCTGTCGTCATCTCACCGCCTAAAGAAACGAAGTCGTACTGCAATGTGAAAACCAACAACACAAGTATCGAGTTACGACTTGACTGTGAAGCTGAAGATCGCGACACATGGATCAAGACTGGCCGACACAAGCTAAAGAAGCCGAAACATAATTCGACTGCTGCTAGGACCAGCATTACATGCCATGGACACGGCACATGTGAGCATGCGCTAAATGGCATTGCCTTGAATGGTACCACAAATGTACATGATGACCAGCTCTACTTGAAGTGCATTGGAACCAGAGCGACTGTGCCTTTCACAGTGATATCGGCTGTCATAATTCGAATACAGTGACCGCTACGAACGATACACTTGACAAGAAGCAAGCTCACCTGACAACACAGTTCGCAGAAGTGTTTCAACCCAAAACAGAAGACGGCACGAAAGCAACGACTGCCTTTGTGCTCGAAAAAGAAGATGAGAGCAAGATATTCGGCAAAACCCGTTCAAAATCCAGTCAATTTGAAAGTTCCGAGGTACCTGTTTTTTATGATATTACTCAATTCAGGATAGCCGAAATCCGCGATTCTGGAAAAGCCAGACAGGTTCGACAACCTCGCCATCAGCAGTTCAATGAACAGGCAGAAAGAATCGTCGACAACTTCCAGTGTCTAGTATCCAAGCCGAAAAGGGAGGAGACGTTAGCCGAAACAGTGCTAAAGTTTTCCATGCACTGTCGCGATATATCAAGCCCAACTTTGAATGACTGCTCCTTTGGTGAGATGTTCACTGAATACGAAGTTTATATCGCTCCAGGTCCACTGTACTCGGCTGACGAGAAACATAAAGTGCAACCTAAGAAGAGGAAGTGTCAACTCAATTCTCAGCGCGGAAAGGACCCACCGCTTCACTTAGAAGGGGAGGTGTTGTGCAGCCGCACAAGAAACCAATGCTGGAGAAGAATAACCGAATATGTTGATCTGTTGTTTATGATAAGTGATATAGTTGTGTGCACTATATATAGGCATTCCTTAGTAAGTATAGTTCATTCTTAGTTCCTTGTCGTCAAGTAAAGAACTCCGTCTCCAATCGTCTTCCTACACACGCCATGGCAAACACAACATGCAGTGACTTTGATCTCATCCGCGCACGCATGCACGAATATCCTCGTATCGTCTCGAGCAATGCGGGTAAATCGCACGTATATATAAGAAGAAATATGGGCGACAAAATCCTTCCCTGCGGAAGCCCGATAGGCATTCCCTAGGAAAAGAAAAGTCATGAGAGAAGCGCACTGTCATCTTTCTGTCCACAAGATAAGATCGAAACCAATCAAGTAAAGTGCCTTCTATGCCCATACACCGCAATCTCCCCAAGAGGCACTCATGACAAACGGTATCAATGGCTTTGCTGAGATCACAGTAAACTACATCCACCCCTTTCTCTTCTCCCAACGCCTTATTTCAACGGAAAGAACATTCTATCAACTGTGAAAAGGTGGAAGATCCTGCTAGAAATCTATGCTGTTCTATGAGAATGGGATTCAGGTAATCTAACAATCAAGCAAATGCTTCTTGATGATCCTCTCAAACACCCTTAATGATTTGGAGAGGATATTGATCGGGCGGTAGTTGCTAACAGTTTGCAGATTTCTTTCCTTTTGGGATAGGTGTCACGATTGCAGCTTTCCATGGATTAGGGATCTTCCCTGTCATCAGAGAAATGTTTAAAATGTGGCTTAGGGGAATGCAAAGATGGCTGGAAAACATTCTGTAAAGTGTCTGCGGTATGCCGTCAGAGGTAACCGACTGCGACGATTTCAGAGCTTTAATTTGCTTTACAACCATTTCGGGAGTGATAATTGACAAACGGAAGTTTTCATCTGTTACTTTTGTTAGGTTGTTATGGCATTCCATGTGAGAAGAGAAAGTATTGTGAAAAAAGCTAACGAAGGCCTCCGCTTATTCAAAATCGGCACTGCAGAAGGATCCATCCTCACCTATGAGCACTGGTTGAGAGGATGACCGTTTTGTTCTGTCTTTGATATAAGAAATGATCCCCTTCATGTATTTGGTTTTGGAGAGCAATCTGGTCCTGTAGGATATGAATTTCTTCAAATGATGCGCAAGGTTTTGGCTAACCGTTTTAAAAGTTACGCTGTGCAGTGGGTCCCGGGACTGCTCGAATATTCTCTGCCTCTGGTCGAAAAAATTCCGAATGTGGTCGGGATATTCTACTGTGCTCTGCCTACGAGTTTTTTTGCACATATTGATCGGTGATTGCACGTAAGACACAAAGGAAACGGGTGTAGACATCATTTACATCCAAGAAACCATCGAAGATTTCGAATCAGTCAAGAGAGGATAAGAGAGATTTGATCTGATCTACTTTGACATGCTTGAAGTCTAAGTAAGAAGTCTCAGGCAGTTCTCCATTTGCAGCCAACATATAAAATCCAACAATGTTATGATCTGAATTACCCAGCGGTGGATGTAATGAAAAGTCTGTGAGAGACTTTGTATTTGTCAGCACAATAGCTAATATACGATCTTCTCGAGTAGGGAAACGAACATGTTGTATCATATTCAATGACTCAAAAGTAGAAAGAAAATTTCTTGAGCTAGAATTCATAGCATTGTTGTTGAACCAGTCAACATCCAAATTTAAATCTCCCGTCAAAACCACTATTGATTTGCAAGAGGATACCAGATCAGATATCAAGGACATAAGCAGGACATCCTGTCCAGCAGTGCTCGAAGGCAGTCGATAGGCCAGGATGAATCGATAATTGTTCAAACAGGAACTCTGACATATGCAATCAAAACAAACAAGGTCTGCTACGAGACCCTTGAGAGAAAACGTGACTTCTTTGAAAAGAATGGCACTGTGGATAAGAGCACACACCCCCTCCCCCCTTCTTCCCAATCAATCTTTTCTAATCAATACGTATGGGAGGCCCCTACATATCTCGCCTTCAGAAATATCTGAGGTCAGCCACGACTCAGTAATCAATACAAAGTCTGGCTTCGATTCAGAAAGAAGGTGGTGGAGTTGCGTCAATTTATTTATCAGACTTCTAGCTTTAAGAAGTAAACAACACTTAATAATAGGGTTTTGTATTTTCAGTTTTTGAACCATTGCCACGGCGGGGAAGATCAGTTACTTTTACAACTTCACTTTTATAAACTACATAAGTGTGCTTACCTTCTTTTGCACTGAGTTCACGAACGATGGCGCGTAATTCCTTTTCATGAAGCCTTTCTTCGAGAGTCATCGGTTTACGTACAAAAACTTTGCTGTAGGTCATGCTATTTCTGAGACGAGATAATTTTGCGAGCACATCACGGCAAAAGAATCGATTCGGAAAAGTGCATTTTACCATCCTTGGTTTATCCAAACTAGGCTTTTCCACACTATAGATTTTTGAAGGACGACATTCGATATCCAAAATTTGAGAATACCATAAACGAATTTTTCTGAGTGTTCTTGACGCGAAAGTGCGGTTAGATGAGAGTCGCCTTCAGGAATACCATAGAATACTACAAACCTTTCTCGTTTTTCGTATTTAACAAATCTAGACGATAATGAAGGAAACTTACCTACAAACTTTTCCGAGCGACACGGCTCAGGCCTTTTAACTGATGATGCCGTGAATTTGATGTAGAAGTTCGACGGCATCATCACCCATCAGCGGGGTGGCACTAAGGACAGCTGGGGAGGAAGGCTTTCTTGTTTTGGTAACGGAGTGCTGGCCGGCATAGCAGGAGATCAATAGGGTATTGGCCGCTCAGGATAACCACCGTCGAAGTATTTCCTATAGAAGGCTGAAAATCTACGATTGTACTTCCCAAGCTAGGTAATAGAATTATAAACGCGGAACAGCCCAACATCACTCCAGAATCATGAAAGTTTCCAAATTTTCTATGTCTAGCTGAAGAATAATTACAGCGATTGCGCATATGAATGTCTGATGAAAGATGTATGTCCCTGAGCAAGTTGGGGGTCCGTAGAAATTTTTTGGATAAAGGTACGAATTTTTTTGTTTTTTCGGACTTCAAAACTTTTTAGATTCCGTCTTCGAACTTCACATAGTTTAAACTTGGTGCATAAGCAGTATTATCTAGTTTATAATTTATAGCTATAATTTTGTAGCGCTTGCTTTGCTCTATCGAATAGTATCTCAAACACGTTTGTGGGATTTGAAATGTCGCGGCGCCATGCCGAGGAAATAAAAAACGACATTCTTTTCTTCCCAACCTAATATTAGGTCGTTCCGAAAGTAATGTCGCTTTTTTCAAATGAACGCCACATTTCGTGGAACCAAAATTTTCAAGAGCTCTTAAGATCAGTCGATGCAGCATTTTGCCCTCTTTCTAATGGTTGTAATTTCATTGCATAATTTTCATTGAACTCTCGAAGAATTAACAAAATCTGCGACTCATGCTTTTTGCCATGGTCAAGTTCGACTATTTTTCTAAATTTTTGCACTTATTCTCCTCAGAAGTGCAAGTGACAGTCAGATAGAGCAAACCCTATAGGACACAAAATCATTTTTTCTTTTCCTTAGCTTGCTTCTTAGAGTTTCTGGAATCAATTTTTCAATGCCATTAAGTTCCATATTTGATCAACTCAAACCTCACAGAACAACAAACGGCAAGCAGCTCGGGTGTCATTCGACGCAGCATTTTCACCTCTTTCTACAACTTGTCTTTTGTTTCTAATTCATCAAGTTTTCCGGGATAAAGTCATCATAATTCAGGTTTTCCAAGGCGCCCCAGGCCGTACCTGGAATTTTCGAAAGTTGCTAATCTGAAGCGGTGAATGCTCATTTGGTTTGTAGAAGTAGTGTCAAACCATAATCCATCTTTGTAAGTTTCAAACTCCGAAGATTTATTGGTGTTTGATGCATATGAGTCTGAGACGAGCCTGCTAAAATTCGATTGTTCCATCAAAAAATCTATGCGAAAATCATGACGAGCTCCGGAATGTAGAAAAAAATTTTGCAGTTTCTCGTAGGGTTTGCTTTATCCATCCATTACTTAGATTCCTTCCGAGGGCTGTTACAAAAATTTAAAAAAATTACTTGGCCTTCTCAATTGGCCTTGGTCAATTTTTGTACCTAATCTCCGAAAAAGTGCAGGTGGCAGGTAGATAGAGCAAACCCTATAGGACACAGAGTAAGTTTTTCTTTTCCTTAGCTTGCTTCTTAGAGTTTCTGGAATCAGTTTTTAAATGCCATCAAATTCCATATTTGGTCAACTCAAACCTCACAGAACAACAACCGGCAAGCAACTCAGGTGCCATTCGACGCAGCTTTTTCTTCTCTCTTTACCAGTCGTTTTTGGTTTCCGATACATCAAGTTTTCCGAGATAAAATCATCATAATTCAGGTTTTCCAGGGCGCCTCTGGCTGTACCCGGAATTTTCGAAAGTTGCTACAAAAATTTAAAAAAATTACTTGGCCTTCTCAATTGCTAATCTGAAGCGGTAAACGCTCATTAGCTTTGTAAAATTAGTGTAAAACCATAATCAGTTTTTGTAAGTTCCAAAACCCGACGATTTCTTGATGTTTGATGCATTTGTGTCTGAGACGAGCCTGCTAAAATTCGGTGGTTCCACTGGTTCCATCAAAAAATCTATAAAGAAGTTATGACGAGCTCTGAAAAGTAGAAAAAAGTTGTGCTTTTTCCCGTAAGGTTTGCTCTATCCATACATAACTTGGACACCTTCCGGGGGTTGTTATAAAAATTTGGAAAAATTGTGAAACTTGACCTTCTCGAAAAGCGTGGGTCGCAGATTTTGATAATTTTTCGAGAAGTTATCGAATTTTGTGCAGTGGTTATATAACCATTAAGAAAGAGAATGAAATGCTGCATCAGATGCTTCCAGAATTTCTTACACATTTTTGTTCCACGACATGTGGCGTACGTTTGAAAAGAGCGACATTATTTTCGGAACAACCTAATATTAGGATGTCTCATAATTTTTTACCGTTTTTACCCTAAACATCAGCATTTCTCGAGAACTGGGGCACCTACAAAAAATTCAAATACATGATCGTACTTCCGTATGTATGGGCTATACGATCACATGCGTGGGAGGAGCTTAGCACGTCTAAAGTCGGAGTTCGTCGTATTTTTTAGATGCTTTGGAGCGGAAATATTTTTGACAGAAAACTTCGTTTTCAACAACTATCAGATTTCAACTCAAAACTTCACGTGGGATATGATTTAAGCAGACTTTTGATAGAAATCTTGTAGAGCTTGCTTTGCCCTGTCGAATGATTATTCAAGTCACACCAGATGAAGCAAAGATGCAAAAATACGGCGGTTGTAGTAAAAACGGTAAAAAATTATGAGACAACCTAATCTTATATATAAAGCTGAATGTCTGTCTGTATGTCTGTATGTCTGTCTGTATGTCTGTACGTATGTGCGGAATAGAAATTTTTATTTCTGAACCGATTTGTACCAAACTTGGCACACATATATTTCGGGGCAGGGAGCATGTCATAGGCTACTTTTCGTTATCGATCGATATCGATTTTATCGATTTTTTGCAAAATTTGAGCTACGGGGCTGGGAGTTGGCACAGGGGGGGGGGTAATCGAGCATGCTGATTACGAATATAATAATGACAGGGCCGGGCGGAGCCGGGTTTGCCAGCTAGTACTATATATAAAGCTGAATGTCTGTTTGTCTGTATGTATGCACGTATGTTCCGAATAGAAAATTCCATTTCTGAACCGATCCGGACCAAACTTGACACACATACCCTTCGGGCCCCGGCGGGTGTCATAGGCTACTTTTCGTCAACGGTCGATATCGATTTTATCGATTTTTGTCGATTTTTTGTTGAGCTCACCCACGGGGCTGGGAGTTTGCACAGGGGGTAATCGAGCATGCTGATTACGACTACAATATTAGTTTCTGGATTCATCCATTACTTTTATCGATTTAAATCGTTTTTTTGCAAGGTTTGACCTGCGGGGCTGGGAGTTTGCACAGGGGGTAATCGAGCATGCTGATTACGAATACAATATTAGTTTCTGGATTCATCCATTACTTTTATCGATTTAAATCGTTTTTTTTTGCAAGGTTTGACCTGCGGGGCTGGGAATTTGCACAGGGGGTAATCGAGCATGCTGATTATGAGTGCATTATTAGTTTGGCGCTATCCGGATACCTGGGCCCCAAAATTTTTATGTTCGTAGAGCTGCTCAGACTTCGTGTATATGGGTCATCTTACATGCTGATTACGGATATCACATTTTCTCCGCAGAACGTCTTCCCGTGTGGTTACGATAGGTGTACGGTGGGAAGTCAAAAACATGAAATTGGCTGGAGTTGGGTCCAGAGAACTTATTCGACATGCTGATTACGAATTTCATACTCTCTCTGTAGAGTGGGGCTTTTACATAGAGTTATGGTGGTTATACGGATGGGGTCGAAAACATAGATTTGCTTTAAAATTCGTCTAGGGTGTGGTCATATAGCGCGCTGAACATGAATATCATGCTGATTTCGCAAATAACGATTTTCTTGGGTTACGGTGGGTGTACAGTAGATGGGTCGAAATTCCAGATCTGCTTAAAACCTTACCTGTGACGGTTCACAAGCATACTGCTCATGAATATGATGCTTGCTCGCTGTCATAACGCATTATTGTAAAGTTATGGTGAGTTGCAGGGTTTGAACGGACATTTTTTCACTTTCGGGCCAATTTAGATCCCAGAAATTCACGAAATGGGGAAACGGCGTTTCGCATGGCGAACTCCAGCGCCATCCTGATGACCTGTCCCAACGCGTAACGCACGCGGCAAATCTCCCTTCCCCTGCTTTTGCTTAAGCAAACGCCGCCGAAGGGTGTATCGCGCGCTGCAGTGGTCCTACAAGGAAAGCATTACGTCGTGGGAAACTTTTATACCACACAAATTGCCTTTATCGTGGATATTCCTGAAACAGCTTTTTAGGTAAACCCCTGCCAAGGTTTCAGGCAGGTTTATGATTTTTATCCGCTGCCACGCGATGACTATGGTATTTGTCATCAGCGGCTCAGATAACCCCCATATACCGAGTTTGAGCAAGATCCGTCACAAAAACATTTTGAGGGCCGGATAGCCAAATAGTGCCATTGTAACGGGGGTTGTCTAGTGGTATTGACGGTTTGAACCGGATCGATCAATAAGGACACGGTTAGAATAAAGATATTTATCTCTATGGCAACAATGAACGACAATAACTCGAACAAGTTGAACAACTTAAACACTCAACAACGAATACGGGTCCTTCTGATCCGGTTTGATCCGCTCAGCAGGGTATTCTAGCTTTTCTCTATCTAAGGGGGGAGGTCCGCCTCTCTTCGACGGTACTTTCAAACTCCCTGGAGCGCTCTCTTCACGCTCTGCCTGCTCCCCCCTATTCACCGGTATTTATATCCTGCTGAGAGGGTCAAATCGGGCCCTTTTCCCGCCAAAGTCGCGATCTTCGCGATCAAGGCGCTGCAACACCATCAGTTTTTAGAATTACCCTTACTTTTATCGAATTTATTGATTTTTTGCAAAGTTTGAGCTACGGAGATGGAGGTTAGTGAGGGAGTTAGGTGAGCATACTGATTATTAACACAACGGAAATAGGGAATTGCATGTAGAAGTGGGCACAGGTAAAGGTTGTACTGGGATAGGGATGGGAGTTAGGTGAGCATACTGATTATTAACACAACGGAAATAGGGAATTGCATGTAGAAGTGGGCACAGGTAAAGGTTGTACTGGGATAGGGATGGGAGCTTTTTATAGTGTTTTGACAGGGCCGGGCGGAGCCGGGTAAGCCAGCTAGTATAAACATGTAGTGTCAGTACAGTACTAGGTCGCGGTCCGAAAGTGTTGTCAGTTTTTTTAAATGACCCTCAGATCCCTTACAGTAAAGATAAACAAAAACGTCAGGCTGTATCCAACGAATTTCTTCCTCTTTTCAGCTGCCATAGTCCAAACGTGATTTATTGAAAGAGTACTGAGATAATTCGCTGGAAATCACAATCCTTCGTTTTCACCATGTCAAATTTTCGCCATTCTTCAAAATTTTTGTATGAGACTTTAGGAGAAGTTTGAATAACCACAAGTTAGGGAAAACCTTTTGCTATCTGAGGCAATTTTTCTTCTCTTTTTAGCTACAGTCTAACTTTTGCTAAATAAATTTCCAAAAGTTTAAAGTTTTGAAAAATCGCAAAATCTATTACAACAAACACTGCAAATTCTTCGAATGAATGAGTTTTCGAAACTCGATTAGCACTGTTATTAACCTTACAAGGTGAATGAGCGATTTTCCGTTATAAATGTGAAGATTGTGAAATTCAAGGTAGTCAGGCGCACTCGTGAAATCGAGAAATACTGCAATTTTCAGCGCAAATCTCGCGTGTCTCCCCAAGAAAAGACAACCCTTCGAAAGAGGAAAAGAAGCTGCATCAAATGGTACCTGAGCTGTCTACCATTTCATGTTCTACGAATTCAGAATAGGCGGAATATAAAATCTAGCTAATTCAAAAAATCATAACTTATAATAACGGGCTAAGGATGTTTACGTGACTTTGTGTGTGTGTGTCTGTGCGTGTGTGTGAGAGTGTGTCTGTTACGAAATTCGTAGAGCGTGTTCCAGCCAATCTCCTGGGCTCAAATTTTGCACAGCGCATGCTACCCGCATGAAAGTCCAATACGCAAAAGCACGAGCAGTTTTGTTGAGTGGATCCCTCAGAAACTGCGCGCCAAACGGATCCACTTTGCATTTGAGCCGCAGAATTGGGTCCGTAAATCCACTTTTTGCAGAGTTGTGGATGTTTATGCCATGTAAATGTGCAAGCCATGAACTTAGACCCAAAAAAGTGATCAAAAGTCCATTACTTTACAAAAACGGCGCCAAAAAGTATTGGTTGCGTAAGTGGTCATTTTGCCAAACTCTTACCAGAACATTTGACGAGATTTTTGCACAAAGATATAGCTCACGGTGGCTGCTGTTCTTACTGCAACTGTCAAAACCATGGGAAAATCAAAAACTCATAAAAATTTGCGTTTGTTCTCCTGCAAAAAGTCTCACTCACGCGAGATTACCGATTTCACATAGAAAAGCTTTTGGAATGAGTAGTTGTTTACATTTTGTCCGTGATAGTCAGCAATGCTCGGTGAGTTCCAATGCCATCATTATGCGAGAATAAGTAGGGCCTAGATAGTAGAGCGAGCCAGTGCGAGCCTCTGCGAAGCAGAGGTGACGCACTGGTATACTTAATCACTGCTGTGCCGTGCAGGTTTGTTAGGTGGTATATTTATTTATGGGCTGTTGCATGACGAAGGCGCAATATCTTCGGGCGCAAAGGCGAAAGTGAAGGCAAGCGCGCGCCGCGTTCGCGCCCGCTCAACTATTACCGCTTCTGCGTCTTCTCATGCAGTAGCCTCTACTCGAATTGGCCTAACGTTTCGACAGCTTCGTCGTCCTGAAAGGCCTAAAAAGGGCTCAGAGCGTTATTTGCAACACCAGACAACCAGATATCTCCTTCAGCCCAGCTAGTTTCCGCATTCTTCTGACTTCTTTCCGCAGAAATTCTTGGTAGAAATGAACGCACTTCTTTACCACTCCTGTTCGAGACATCCGCACCGGAAGTGACAGAAGTTAGCGGACAAATGAGCAATATAGTAGACAACCAAGACATCTACTATCAGAGCTCGCATAACGATACATACGGCAGGAAGTCGGCGGTAATGGACAAACACTCAATCTTGTTATTCACTTCTGGATTCTTTTCAGAGATCCAGAAAGCCTTGTTCATGCGTTGAAATTTTATTTGAAATTTTGAAATTTTAACGCATGAACAAGAGATCTCGGCTCGAAAGGCATTGGAAGCTTTCTGGATCTCTGAAAAGAATCCAGAAGTGAATAACAAGATTGAGTGTTTGTCCATCACCGCCGACTTCCTGCCGTGTGTATCGTTATGCGAGCTCTGATAGTAGATAGTTTTTGTTCGTCTACTATATTGCTCATTTGTCCGTTAACTTCTGTCACTTTTGGTGCGGACGTCTCGAACAGCGGTGGTATAGAACTTCATTTCTACCAAGAATTTCTGCGAAAAGAAGTTAGAGGAAGGCCGAAACTAGGTGGGCTGGAGGAGACATCTGGTGGTATGGTGTTGCAAATAACCAATGAGCCCTTTTTAGGCCTCTGAGAGCGACGAAACTGTCGAAACGTTAGGCCAATTCGAGTAAATAAATATACCACCTAATAAACCTGTACGGGGCAGCAAAAGTGAAAAGTATATCTAATGCCCAGATTTGAACAAAATGGAACTTGGACATTATACTTTATCAATTCTGAAGTACAAGCCAGAGAGCCATAAAAAATTGTCTTACTTGGCAAAAGGTTTGCTCTCTCTTCTGGTTATTAAAGTCCCCCTCTCCAAAAAAAAACTCTCATACGAAAATTTTAAAAATAGCGAAAATTGGACATGGTGAGTCTTTGCGATGTTATCGCCATATCTCTCTAAAGGCAGCTTCCCCTCAAAATGATGGGTTCCGGAATTTTACAGTGTTCCAATGTTAGACTCTCCAGACAGTCTATTAGCGAAGTCTGAGGCGAAAAAGCGCTTCTAGAAAGTTCAAAATCCGCTCCGGAAGTCTTCCGGACCCGCCCATTGCCAGACCCCGTCCACTTCTTACACGTAGTTTGGAGAGAACGACATAGAGAGCTTCCAAAAAAGCTTATTTTCGCCAGTTTCAAGCGCTGAAAAGCTCAGATATGGCTTTAGCGTGGCGAGAAGGCTCCGAAGCGGTGAAAAGCCGAGGAGCGAATTTTTGCCGGGACACTCCTATAAGGAGCTTTACAGTAACGCCATCTTGATTGAATTTCAAAAAATCTTGTCTTGATATTTCAAAAAAGCGCTGGACCGTTAGGTAGAGCATGTCTTTGGCTACATTGCATAGATAACATAGATTACGTTTCAAATTTAACTTTTTGGTCACGTTTAGAAAGTAAGAGTACAAGAATTAAAATTAAAATTCAAAAAATTCAAAAAGGGTAAGAATTCAAAAAGCGGACTTTTCAAACCAAATCAAACTGATCATGTTGCATAATTGTTGTTTACTAATGAACATTTCATTTTGCAGAATCTTAGTTGCGTGTATCACGACCTTATCAAAATTCGAGACTTTCGAAAAAAAATATTTTTCTGAGGTCGAAGCAGCATATGGAGGATCTAAAAGCATTAACGTTTAGTCCAAGATTTGCTATATCTGTGGCATACTTATCCCTTTCCAAAACTTCAGAACAAAACATTAAAAAATTAACCGATATTTGGGAAGATAGAAATGACAGGCTAAGGATTTCTCCAATTTAAAAAAAAAATGTACATAAGAGGTGGTTCGAAGATATAATCATGAAAAAGCTGCATCGAATGCATGTTGGGACATATTTGAGTCTTTATTTTGCGTGGTTTTATAATCGTTTGAAAAACCCGACAAAACTGTCGGGACAATCTATCCCTGCGTACAATTTTACAGCATTTTCATCGAGTTTACAAATATATGTAGATGACTTTGAAAACTTGAGGTGATCCCCTGGGGATCTCCTAGATCACACAAAACAGTAAACACAGTTTGTATGGCAATGTCATCCATTGTACTCAGATATTAAGGTATGTGAAACGTCATAAAGTGGACAGAAAAAGAATTACACAGATAGATTAAAAAAGAATACAGATACCCAGGCCCGTACGCACGTAAATCCCCGCGAGAGAGGAGAGGGGACCTGCTCAGACAATCGCCGGGGGAGGCGGGCACCGGAAAAATAGATTGCTGATCTCTCGCACCCCGCTCGCAAATTTTTTGGATAGCAATCAGGACTTTTCGGAAGATCGCTTGCTGAGTTCTCGATTCCTCAGAGATTCAGCAATATATCTGCAAAAGATAAGAGCGAAAAAAAATTCAACAGGCGGTCTCTCAAAAATCCGCTGACTCAGCAAGCGGTCTTCCGAAAAGTCCTGATTGCTTTCCAAAAAATCCGCGAGCGGGATGCGAAAGATCAGCAATCTATTTTCCGGTGCCCGCCTGCCCCTGGCGATTGTTTGAGTGAGAGAGGACGCGCCGTATCTCGCTACTCCAAATAGCTGCATTATTTTTTCTAACTATCTTGTATTGGTTCTCAAAGCCTAATGCTCTAATATAATTGATGACAGAAAATCACCGTACAGACTCTGTTTTTCATCGTTTCGTGTGGTCCCCTGGAAATCCCCAGGGGGTCTCCTACATCTTCAAAGTCGTTTTCCTATGAATTCGATGAAAATGCTGTAAAATTGTAGCGGCGAAACCCCCCAAATATTATATATCATCTATAAGCTCTTGAAGAGGAGAATCCAATTTATGAAGTAGCAACATAATTCATGCAATTCTGAAGAAGTTATGAGCTGTCGAAATCTAAAAAGCGGTTTTTTAACTGTTTTTTTTCAAGAGCCTGGATCTCGGCCGTATCTCGATGAATCGGTAGGCTAAGATACAGTTTGATAGCGCAACCCTTACCCTACAAAACAATTAAAGTCGCAGCATTGTACACCTTCACATTCCAGATTTATGGGAGTCTAAACGTCAGCTGTCACTGAGCAACCTAAAATCGCCTAATTTTTTGAAGTTCTCGTTGTCGGCGGTCACTGTCAAATCGACCTGACTTCTTCGCTAACTGGTAGAACAACACTTACCCTTTAAAACCTATGAAGTCGCAGTTGCTAACATCTTCAACCACCAGATTTATAACAGTAGAATTTTTGCATGATTTTCGTTATTTTATCATTCGAAATTCTGGTTCTCGGTGTTTACTGCCTATATCGAACTACTTTCTTCGCAGTACGTTATGACAGGATTTACTTACCCCATTTTCAGGTGTTTAAGGCGCACCCTTTTTGCTCTGAACGCGAGCAGACCCAGGCGTGCCGCAGCGCATATGTCTCGCGAAGCGGTCTACTTATCGCATATTGTTCTCACTTAACGCGCTCCATGATGACAGTCAGTCTTTTGGCGTGTTCGCCTTTAGAGCGAAAAGGGTGCGGCTTATACACCTGAAAGTAGGGTAATAAGATACCTAACGTCTTACTGAGTTTCACTTACAAATACACCATTTGATCAAAGGTTTCCTTCAAATATTAATGCCGCAGAGCTCATGGAATCATCAAGAAGCTTGTTCTCCGAAGTTGTGGGAAGTGCTGAGGCTTAGATGCGTCCATGTCAAGATGGCCTCCGGGTGCTCGCAGTAGGCTACGGCGAGTTCCTAAAAGTAAAGTGAGCGAGAAAAGACTTTTAATGAGCTTTGAATTTGTTTTTCTTATTTTTTCTAGTCAGTGAAAAAACTTATGAAGCTTTTAATAAAGAAATTTTTTTGCGAAAGTGACGAGCTGTACTCCCCCCCCCCGGTCGAAGTGGTGAGTGTCCAACACTATCACCTTCACTTTTGGGAAGCCCGGCTCCACCCATCGCACCTCTGGTGCCAACTGTTTTGGGAAGCAGAATGTGGTGGAGATCGACGAAGCTGTCTATTCATGAGTCGTGCAGACTCAGATAATCGCCGGGGGCAGGCGGTCCGCAAACTCGCGCTTTTCTGCAGGCGGTCAGCAGAATTTTGGGGCGTGGCCAAACCTTCAGCGGGCGGCACTTCCTTTACGGTCGCATATTCTGCCAGCGGGCAGCAATACAGCATTTTTTGCAAGCGCTCGGCAAATAATTTCTTTCAGCGAGCGCTGGCCAAACTTTCAGCAAGCGCTCGGACTCTTTTTAGGCATTTTCGGGCGTACGTCGAGCGCAAGTAAGACTCTGTGTGGCAGAAGTGTCACCGTTGGTTTAATTACTCAAGTTTGAGGTACTTTCCCCCAGCGGAAAGTACCTGGGGGTTGCGCGGTCCTCCACAAAGGACCGTGCGGCCCCCGAAATTTTTGCATATTCTCGCGGAAAGTCCGCGAGAATGCGGCCACTGCGCCGCAGCTAATCCATAAAGAAACCGCGATTGTTCTTCAAGCATTCGTCTTTAATTTCGCCAATTTTCTTCCAAATTTCTGCAGGCGGGCGGCAAAAAATCAACGAACTATTTTTCCGGTGCGCGCTTGCTCAAAATTCGCATGGCCGCCTGCCCCCGGCGATTATCTGAGGAGGCGAGAGGCAAGCAGAGCAGTGCTTGTCAAGGGCATTCGAGCAAAAGCGCTGCAGCTAGCACAGGGATCTAGCCGGAAGACTCCAAGGCATTGGTGTCTTGGTGCAAACTATTTAACTAGAAAAGAACTTAGTTATTAGACGAAGAACCAGCGTCGGTCAACCACTGCAGGAAGATTACGAGAAATTTGCAGGGACTTTAGGAGATTCGTGCAAAGGGAATCTCTACACATCTCACCTCATAATCTTGGAAACGTCACGAAGTCCCAGTGCCCTTTGATATGTTTCATGCAAGGACCGTGGACCAAGTTGAAGCCAAGGCCATACGGATTGATTTAACCAGGCATAAAAAATTCAACTTTACTGTTGTTCTCTCCATGACGGCCGCCGGAGAGAAATTGAATCTGATGACCATATTCAAAAAGAAGAGGGTTTCAAAAGATAGTTTTCACTTGGGACAGATGATAAAGGTTGGATAAATCAGAATCTTCTGAGAATCTGGCTGCTTGAGGTGGGGAACAAGAGACAGCGCTGAATCAACGATCCGTCGTAGTCATTGTTGATATTGGATTCTGCAAGGTACCGTTTTGTATTTTATTATTTCTTAAGCTTATTTTGCTCTTTTAAGGTGCCATCTGACGGAAAGCGTTCGAGAGCTTTTCAAGGAACATTCAAAAATTATTGCAGGCGGGATGACCAAATACTTACAGCCTTTTGATGTTGGCATTAACAAGCCCTAAAAAGATAATCTGAGAGCAAGATGGAAACGATGGATGGCCGATCCAGCAAGAGCAAGGTGTACTAAAAGCAGCGTTAGGAAAAGGATGAGCTTCGGCGAGGGCTGCACTCGGTTAGTTTCACAAAGGCTCTGGATGAAGAATCAATGATCGATGAGATAACGGGAGTTTTGACGCTTTGATTGTTACTGATAATAAATAATAACGTGATGCTAGTCGTTATTTTATTAGCGTTGTTGCCATGAATGTTTTTAATGATGATGAACCATGAATGGAAACTGAATAAAATTTGAGATTAAAAAAGGCGACCCAAATTGCGCATCCTTTTGTTTTTCATCTGAGAAAAAAAGCGGACTCAACTGATGGAGCTTTTCTGTAGGCGGACTTATCTGCAAGATTCTTGCAGGAGCCAGTGGGCATTTTTATCGATTTTCCTTGTCAAAATAGTGGACTTATTTAAAGGCGGACATATCTGATGGGAGGACTTATCTGTGAGATTTTAGGGTACTACGAAGAGCAAGTTTGACGCACAAAGGGACCAATACGTAGCAACATGCTGTTGCTCGAGCAAATTGGATTATAGGCAGTTACAGATTTGATCAGATTTGGATGACAGTACACATCTGCTGAGTAGGGAACGGAAGGAGCAAGAATAAAGTCGTGTTCGTGAAACTGCTCTCAGTCTTAAACCTAGTAACCTGCAAAATAGCAGAACAATAGTCTCGTTCAATTCACAATTGATGCGCAGAACAAAGCCGATATCATTGCGACGGATGAAAGCTGCCTTCTGAGAGATAAGAATTTCGAAAAAACGATCATGTGAACTGTAATCATTGATATCGATAAGTGCGGTAATAACTATTGTTAGTAAGCTGATAAGACGTTTATCTCACAACTCTAAGCAAAGCGACATTTCTTGTCGTTGCCCCGAATATGTGTGCTACCTTACTTATTCCCAGTACAGACCTGAGTCAAAGCTTTTGCTTCATATAATTCGTCAGTCAATCAAAACTGCCGTTTTTTGTTCTCTTCTTCTGCATAGGGTACCTTGCTGTAAATTTTGTTGTCTATTACATAAAGTATAACCTTGATAATTTTCGTTATCACCATTGATGGCTCTCCCTGTTTATTTCTGCCCTAAAAAACTTGCGATTTTTTTTGGCATCGAAGTCGCCTTCAGTGGAATGGTCTCTCGACTTCTCGACTTTTTGATGTCCACACATTTACAAATCTCCTCAAAAAACAGTGTATTTTTAGTGTCATAGACTATGGACTAACAAGGTTGTTCCTAAAGCATAATCTAATTTATTTTCGAGCTTGAATTTATACAACATCCACAAACCAATTTCATTGATTATCGTTCACTTCTCAGAATAACAATGGTTTGGTTGTGTGGAAATAGAAAAGCCGTTAAGCGATTCTACGAAAACCAGAAGAACCTTGTCGAAGCACTGAAGGAAGACGAGAAAATCCTCAACGCAGCTGTGGATCCAATTATAATACAGAAGGAGACAAAAAATAAGGTTGGTTGATTTAATATTTTGGTTGTTCTTTTAGCTCTTATGTTAATTCCTATCTCATCTATCTCATCCATGTACGATTCACAAAGAAGTATTTTGCTATCTGCTGTGCGCCTTTCAAACATCTTGAAAAAATTTTTGTCAGCAAAATTTGCACTGTTTTCACGACAGGATTCACTAGTATCGTTTGAATTTTAACTTACGCACTGTAAGATCGGAACTATTCGGTATATCAAAGGTCAAGAGACTTGAATACTGACGACTCTGTCTGCCTAGATCTCGTAAAATTATTATGGAAAAGTTGACCTGCTATGCAACTCCAAGTCTATTTACATTATCTGCTGTCGCGTTTCCAGCCGCAACTACTGGTATACATCTTACTGCGAAAAGCCACTGTTACTCTTGTAAGCATTGTAACCAGGGCCAAGCAAGAGGTGCGGCACGCGATCGCTGTTACGACCCCCCCTTCCTCTAATAGCTGTCTAAATAAGACCCCCTCCCTGAACTATATACCTAAGATAGCAGCAGATAATGTAAAGGCCCTGTTGTATTTGGAGGCCCTGTCAACAACGGGCAACTTATCCATTTAGCATGCCAATTAACCCCTGTAGACAATGTTTGAGTAAATTCTGAAGTTTCAAGATAGTGAGCCACCTAAACGCAATGGTCATTTTCCAACACGATTGAATTTGTTTGGAAGGTGAATTAGCTAACCGTTTTTGCACTCAAGACAAAGCACGACTCCTTCTTTGTCCACTCCTCAAATCCCCCTTCAAAAGCTTTTATATTGTGGAAATATAAGCCAACCAAGATCTCGTTTTTCCTAATCTTTGATGGCTGTGCTTTCATCAGATATTACTCAGAGCTAAGAAGACAAGTCAGGCTTAAATCATTCCTGTGGAATCTACGAGGTTTAAGCTATCGATTCATATAAATACTGTTCGCTAAAAATGTTTTTTTTTCAATATAGTTAATGGGGTGTGGCACAACCCCTAAAAAGTTGTGGCGACCACAGCCTTTAAGGGCTTGTGCCACACCCCATTAACTTACCTTCAAGTCATTCAAATCTTTGCGTTTCTAATATCGTTGCTACTGCTCAACCTTCTTCTTTGCATATTAGGACAACCATTTGAAATCTTCTCTTGTAGGGAAAGATATAATCGTTTTTCCTTACCTATGAAAATGAAAATTACTTGCGAAAATATTGGGTTACGGTAACATGCCTAGTCTGCGCTACTTTGTAAATCGCGATGAAGACGACAAGAATGAGTATATGTGATAGCCCAACTCTCGTAATTTACATTAAAGTGATTTGAGTCTGATTGGTCTTCTCTAGTCTGAGATATTTGAAAGCGGAAAATGGAACAAATGGCTTTTGGCTTGCTCGTAATTTCATAGTTTGGATGTTATTCGAAGTAGGATTCATAATGTGAGCAAAAAAGTAGCAGTTCTTTGTATTAAGTGCAGAAAGATGTAACTAACTCACCTTTGAAACGAAGGTACAGTAAGTTTCGACTCGCTTTAGGCGGAAATTGGATTGGCGGGAGTCCGCCTCGCAACAGCTCGCGCCGTTTCGCAGCTACAGTATATCCTATCGTGCTGAGAACCCATGTCTGCGTCTCTTTAATCTCCTTAGTCTCTGCTTGGCAAAATGCCAGCGCTATGCGCTCGCGAAGCTTCCAGCGATGCGCATGCGCTGCTCCACGTAGAATGTCTCGCCTAATCCGGGATGAAACTTACTGTAACATGTTTAAAAATGACTATCTCACTTGGATGGCCCAATATTCGGAAGCCTCAGAATTCGCTGAAACTTGCACATGGGTTATTTCACATTCTAGGAAAATGATGCTCTTATGATTAAAGTGCACTTATATCAGGCTTATGGTACGTATACGATGGTAGGCTAAAACATCGATATGCTGGTACTTTACACCGTGCCTAACTGACATTGTTAACGAAGTTCATGTTATCGCTAACATCAGCTCACCTCGATAACGACCCTCCCCCTTTCCGACCCTTCAATACGACCCCCCACGTGTGGCGTGCCACACCCCACGCTTGACCCTGCACACGATCGCTAAATACGCCCCACCCCCCTAACTGCTCTCTCAATAAAACCCCCGTACTATTGTAAAGATTTTATCAAGCATAACAAGTAATTAGTGGCTAGTCAGTAATCAGCCGAACTTCCACTAATCTGAGAAAACGACAGCCTAGTCATGCTTTTCAATAATCAGTATGAATAAAAAGGCATAATCAGGGCTGATTGTACCGCGGTTCATGGATCGGCAATTTCAAACGAAAACACACCTGCTGACCGCCGCTATTATAATCAAGATCTTCGAGATTAGCTAGAGGGACGTCGTTGAATCGGCTCTTGGGTGATTCCGTAGCACTCTAAACAGCCGTTAGCTACGAAGCGCATAAGGAAGGAATAAATGTAACTCAAGAGGGGATTAGCAGTAGCTTTTTATCACAATGACAATCTTGATCACATCTCTCCTTCCTTCAAGTCTAAGGGCGATCAAAATGCTAGCCTTGCAAAATCAAGAAAAGAAACTGAGCCTAACAACAGCATTTGTATCATGTAGTCTGCCCTACAATTGAGAGCCCTTTCTAGGACTAGTCTTTTTTGGCTGTCGTGGCTTCCTACAATGTTGCTTTCGCGATAGACAATGAATTCGGATTCATCCATTTTGCCCCAAGAGCTCCTGAGAGAATTCTCTGTATCTCTTTCTAAAATGCCTGAAAGCTGGCTATCCTTGCGTGTAAAGAATTTGAATATTTTTTGAAGACTTTCAGCGCAAATCAGCTATTCCCGCAATTTTAAGATCACAGGCCGGCTAATTTTTTGTAAGACATCCACAGATTTTTCTGGAAGGGTTTCAATGCGTCCTTTTATTCACAAAAATCTTCTGTTTCTCCCCTCATCTCGAGAAAACTTCTTTGGACCGTTTCTGAATTTTCTTTCCACTGCGCTCATAATTGTTCAAACGTTGCATCTCAGGTACCTTGCTTTCCGCGAACGCAAAATATCGTCTCAAATAAAAAAATTGAATCATCTGTAGTTAGCATAAACGTCAAAGCTAGCGATGTTGCAATTAAAATCTTAGATTTGGGACACTCGACTCAGCTCTTTCGCTGTTTTGGTTAACGTTGCTCTTATGATTGCTAAGACGACCGCCGTGTTACTATCGGACTCGCTTTCTGTTGTCGCATCTCTCGTGGATAGGTGGGTGTCAAATGTAAATGTTTACTGTATGTGTTTATGTACTACAGCGCAATGGATATCACTTCTGGAGTGGTGCTTTGGTACACATGTCATTTAATAGTAAAATCCAGTGCGCATCATTATCCCGTTGGTTTGAACAGGTGACTTTCCAAGCAGGGCATACTACGGTCATTATGTGAGTGATAATAAGTTGCTTGTAGACAATTTTAGGCTTGAGCCGCTTGCAACATTGATTATTGGTATGATCATGGTATTTTCCAATGTGTTCGTTCTCCAACAAGCTGCTGTAGACTGCATCAGTGGTAATGTAAGTGCGATTCTAAGTGTGATTCCTGGGGCTAGAAATAACTTTTGATGTTGAACTCTTAAAACAAAAATCAAAGAATCAGACTATTTAGGTCCATCCCAGAGTTGATATACCAACGCTAGTTATTCTGTGCTCTGGAACAGCTGTAAAAGCAGGTGAGGCAATCACGTCTGTGCTTCTGTACGAATAGTGCATGACCTAGTGCTGTTTATCATCTGTCGCTCGAGAAAAACAACAGCTAGTCGTGTGCTGACCATTGATCAGCGTAACGATTGCATCACAAATCTTGTAGCCCTAGCGGGCGCTTACTTGGGAGATGGCTGGTGGCCATATGCAGACCCAATCGGAGCATCAGTTGTAAGGTGAGCTCTCAACTACTGAGGGTTATGAACTTATAAGTCTTGTAAAACCTAATTGTCCACTCCGTGTCTTAAACACCAGCGTAAGCGAACGGTCGCCGCAAAGGACTGTAGGCGTCCAATATTTTTCGAATTTTCCGCCAACTTCCGTGTCGTTTTCAACAATGTAAAGTATTTTTTGACAAAAACTTCCTTCAAAAGCTTACAAAAATGGAGTTGGCATCCCGGGTTCCACCCCGGTTCGAAGCCATGCATCGTGCTTGACCTTCCATGTAGTAGAACTTATCCTTCCTCTAATTCCGACTCGTCTTGGATTTGTTTTCAACCGTCCGTACCATACTCGATGACCAGCAGATCAAAATGAGCTTCACGTTCATCCTTCATGACTATGCGAAATGTGCACAAACATATAGATTTTCTGCTTTATATACATAGAGATGGGTGAAATCGGTGCGCACTCATTGTCGCTTGTAACAAGCCTGCATATAGCGTTACGGGATTCAACGTTTCCAATTCTCCCCCCTGGGCAACTAAATTTCAAAGGGCCTGTACCCTCCTCGCACAGCATAGCATCGTTGTCACTGAGTTACACCGAGGGTCAAGCAAGAGGTGTGGCACACAATCGCTGGTTACGCCCCCCCCTCCCTCTCGTTGCTGTCTCAATAAGACCACCCGAACTATATATCTAAGATAGCACTACTTGAAGGCCCAAACATAACGGGCAACATATACATGATTAGCATGTTAATTAACCCCTGTAGTCAATGTTTGAGCGAGTTCTGTAGTTTCAAGATACTGGGTCACTTAAGTAAAATCGCCATTTTCCAGCATAATCAACTTTGTTTCAAAGGTGAAGTAGCTGCTAGCTGTTTTTGCACTCAAGACAAAGCGCTACTCCTTCTTTGGCCACTTCAGAGATCTCGTTTCGAAAGACTTCTCAACTTTGGAATTAGAAGCCAACCAAAATCTTGTTTTTCCTATTTTTCGCCTTTAATGGCTGTGCTTCCAACAAATATTACTCAGAGCTAAGAAGATGAATCAGGCTCAAATCGCTCCTATTCTACGAGGTCTATCGATTCGTATAGATAAAGTTCGCTAAAAATGTTTTTTTTATATATTTAATGGGATGTGGCACTACCCCTAAAAAGCTGTGGCTGCCACAGCTTTTAGGGGTGGTGCCACATTCTATTAACTTACCTTCAAACAGATCAAACAGCTGCGTTTTTTATATCGTTGTCACTGCTTAAGTTTTTTCTTTGCATAGCAGAAATTTCATATGAAAACGTTTCTTCAAGAGAAGATATGATCGTTTTTCCTTACCTATGCAAGTGCAAAATACCGATGAAATACTGCGAAAATATTGGGATACGGTAACATGCTGAGTTTGCCTACTACGTGAATCGCAAGGGAAAGCGACAAGAATGTATATATTCGATAGCCTAAGCCTCGTAATCTACACTAAAGTGATTTGAGCCTGATTGGTCTTTTCTAGCCTGAGATATTGAAAACGAAAAATGGAACAAACGAGATTTTAACTTGCTCTTAATTCCTTAGTTTGGAGATCATATGAAGTAGGATTCCTAATGTGAGCAAAGAAGTAGTAGTAACTTACCTTTGAAACAAAGTAACATGCTTGAAAACGACCATCTCACTGAGGTGGTTCTGTATTTGAAAATCTCAGAATTCGCTGAAATTTGGACCACAGGAGTTATTTTACTTGCTAATTACAAAACGATGCTCTTATGCTTTATAGATCTTTAATTATGCTTACTGTACGTATATGATTATGGGTCAAACATCAATGTGCTAGTATTTTGCATGACGCGCCCATTTGACATTGTTAACGAATATCATGTTATGCGAACAGCGGACACTTAATAACGACCCCCCCTCCTGATTCCTAAATACGACCCCCAAGTGTGGCATGCCACACCCCACACTTGACCTTGGTTGTGATTCCCGAACAAGCAATACAGAAGAGCGAATTTGATTTATTTCGGTATTTTTCTCCATTCTTCCATTTTCAGCACACAAATTTTTGTTTCTATTGCGCTGTTTCCAAGGTGGATTTCATGAATAAGATCATTAGGTGAAACAAGAACCACTATTTTGAAGGTTTGGGTTTCGCTGTGGTTAGAGCCTTTGTTGTGACAATTTCCGTATACTGGACAGGCTTTTTTAAGCGTAAATACTTAACGTTCTTGCGTTCTGATCTTGTTCTTGTAGAGTAGAATTATTAGTTTCCCCATGTTCTAGCGTTCTCTCGCCTGTCTTGATCAAAAAATGTCGCGAGGCCTTGCTCGGCGATGTTCTGCGCTTTTGAAACAATCTTGTTCAAATTGTTACAATACCTAGTGAGAAGCGCTTTTTGGGAATTCGAGGTTATTGGTCCTGCCATAATCAAAAATAATTTTTTTGTTATAGCGCAAATCATAAAGGTACTGAACAGATGATTCAGATTTTCTTTTCTCTCTCAATTGCTTTGTTTAGATGGCACACTGTGCATATGTAGATATAACCTCGCTTAATCCAACAAAATTTAAAATGTGCAAAAATGTTGATTTTGAAAGGAGTCATAACATTTATAATCAGAAGATCTGCGAATCGGACAGAACTTTCGGAACAACTAATATAAGATACTAGATGGCTTACCCGGCTCCGCCCGGCCCTGTCATTATTTTATTCGTAATCAGCATGCTCGATTACCCCCCTGTACCAACTCCCAGAACCGTAGCTCAAATTTTGGAAAAAAGTCGATAAAATCGATATCGATCGATGACGAAAAGTAGCCTATGACACCCGCCGGGGCCCGAAGTGTATGTGTGCCAAGTTTGGTCCGGATCGGTTCAGAAATGGAATTTTCTATTCGGAACATGCGTAAAGACATACAGACAGACATACAGACAGACAGACAAACAGACATTCAGCTTTATATACAGGGTGTCCCAAAAAAATGTTAACACTGTTTGATCATTAGTAACTCCCTTGCTTTCATGTCTTTCGCCAAGCTTGAGGCACCATTGTGTAGAGCGAGGATCAGCTTAGATTTGTAGTATGGAGCGAAACACCGTTTGCTCTTCGTTACTGTAGGATTACGGTAAGAACTTCCAGCATGTGGAACCGTTGTGAAATATGCCATCTGACAAAATTTTTTTCAAAAAATCCGAAAAATTGTACACTAGGGTTTTCGCGCACGCTGATTCCACTACACAACTTTCTACGAGTGTTTTCGGCTTTTTGACGGGGTAACCACATTTTTGACACATGCTGGGAAGTCAGTTATTACAGCTTACCTAGGACTTTGAAAAGAAGCATCATAGTAAAGTAAGAATTTCATATTCGGAGTCAGCAGCTTCCATTACCATAGTACAAAAGATTTTGGCTTGTTTGGCTCTGTTTCGAGGCAGAAAATGACCTTTGACGGCCTAAAATCTTTGTCGAATTTCCTACCGTAATCCTACAGTAACGAAAAGCAAACGGTGTTTCGCTCCATACTATGAATCTAAGTTGATCCTCGCTCTACACAATGGTGCCTCAAGCTCGGCGAAAGACATGAAAGCACGAGAGTTATTAACGATCAAACAGTGTTAACATTTTTTGGGACACCCTGTATAAGATATTAGTTTGGCCCGAAAGTTCTGTCACATGATTTCCAGAAATTCGTAACATTTGAATTTACCATTCAATTTGCTTGCTTCTATTGTTTGAGAGTGCAAGTCCTTCTCTTCACAGAGGTGCCTTAGCATCTTCCTTTAAGCCCACACTGCATAGATAGAAACGGAAGAAGAAAGTTACTCAAATTACTCAAATTTTGATTATTTTGTGTAGGGTCTACTGGACAGGCTTTCTTAAGCGTAAATCATACCTGACGTTCTTGCGTTCTGATGGAATGTTTTGGGTAGGTTCATGCAATTCCTCTTCTTCTTGTAGAGTAGAACTATTAGTTTCCCCATCTTCTAGAGTTCTCTCGCTTATCTTGATCAAAAAATGTCGTGAGACCTTGCTCAGCGATGTTCTGCGCTTTTGAAACAACTTTGTTCAAACTGTTATAATACCTAGTGAAAAGCGCTTCTTGGGATTTCAAGGCTATTGGTCCTGCCATAATCAAAAATAATTTTTTTGTTATAACGCAAAGATGACATCAATTGGATGAGAAATGTCAAACAGCGCAAAAGCAATGACAAATGAAAAAATACCAAACAGCGCAAAAAGGTAGTACCGAAAGTTTTATTTAGCGCAGGTACATTAGGGTACAAAAACGTCCCGCATTGTTTTTTGGTGTTTTTTTTTCTTTCTTTTGCGCAAAAGAAAAAAATATAAAGAAATGCAGAATGCGAAAAACCTCATATGAGCAAGCAACAAAAAGAGAGCGCAAAAAGGAGCGCTGGAATGAAAATAAGGGCACGACGGTGTCTGCCCTTCCTTATGTATGAGGAGGCAAACTCAACAAACAACTGTTTAACATAGTGTTTTGACAGTGCCGGGCGAAGTCGGGTATGCCAGCTAGTTTAAAATAAATATTCGAATGTTAATTCCTTCAAAAATCAAAATGTTCGAATAATCAAGTAATCGAATAGATTCAAAAATGGTAGTTTTCGAGTAGGCGAATATTGAATATATTCGGGATTGAAAGTTTTCGAGTAATCGAATTTCGAAGATACATTATTTGAATACTTTTCGAGTACTCGAATATTTATCCGATTTGATCCAAAGTATAGTTACGCATACGACATCTTTATTTTCAGTGGAGTCATAATAATTACATGGATCATGACAGTCAAAGAGCAGGTGCCGCTACTGATTGGAAGAACAGCCAGTCCGCAGCTAATTAATCGCATAATCAACGTACGTTGTGCAAAGAGAGAATTGCAAACGAATGAGAGTGTTATCCATATATGTCTATGTATACAGGTTGCAATAAGTCATGACGATCAAATTAAGCATTTGGAAACGGTGCACGTTTACCACTTCGGAGCTAACTTCTTGGTGGAGCTGCATGTGGTTAGCTTGAGAATGATTTTTGTAAAACAATCTGATTATTTTCCTATGACCATCAGGTTATGGACGGCAATACCACCCTTTTTAAAGCACATGATGTGGCTGAGTCACTGGAAAACAAGTTGGAACAGCTTTCTTTTGTGGAAAGAGCGTTTGTCCATTGTGACTATCAACCTGGTGGAGAAGAGCATATTCGGCCACGTCTTTGCTCGTCTCGGTCATAATAAATTTGTGGTGTCTTACTAATTTCATCTCTATTCACTGCACATTTCATTAAAAATCGTGAAATGTCATTGAAGTGGTTTTGCTTTTTTCTACTACTTCTTGCAACCCTCAACAACAGCTCGTGGTGGTACTGTGTGTCCCAACGTTGGAAGTCGTGGCGGTTGGCCCGTTGGCAGCGTTCGCAGCGTTCGCGTATGTATCGTTTGAGCATTTTGCCGGTCGATCAGGTGCGCCACTCGGATCCGCAGTCCCCTCACTCGTTTTTTTGACGATTCCGGCTCTTATCCTTTAGAAATAAACATTTTAATCTCTTCCTTGCCTAATTTTTAGCTGTATTGGTGTCTATATTTTGCAGTCATTTAAAGAGTTGCTTGTTTTGCTAATGGTCTTACACTTTCGCTAAGTGTAGGTTCCTGGAGTATTTTTTCTCGTTTTTTCGTACCTTTCAATAACTTTTGTAAAGATTGTTCATTTAGGATCGACTCCGTTGTTGGTCAGCCAACATCTGCAGAACATACAGCCTTTCTTGTTACCGTAGAGAAGGTCCATAGGTTGCCTGCAACTGTGTCCTTGCCGAGGTTGCCGGCGTGCCGGGGCAGAGACAGTTTTTCAGATAATCGCCGGGGCAGGTGGCCATGCGATTTATGGGCAAGCGGGCACTGGAAAAACAGTTGGACTGATTTCTTGCGGTCCGCTTGCAGATATTTGGAAGAATGTTGGCCACTTTTCGGACGAACGCTCAGAGAACAGTTGTCGCCTATCCAAGGATTCAATGTGGGGCAGTGGCCGCATCCCCGTGGACTGTCCGCGAGAATATGCAAAATTGTTGAGGGCCGCACGGTCCTCTGTGAAGAACCGCACAGCCCGTATTTCCGCTGAGAGAAGGTATCCCGAACTTGGATAATTAGACCATCGATGACAACTCTGCTACATAGAGTCTCACCTTCTCAGATAATCGCCGGGGGCAGGCGGTCCGCAAACTCGCGCTTTTCTGCAGGCGGTCAGCAGAATTTTGGGGCGCGGCCAAACCTTCAGCGGGCGGTAGTTCCGCGTTCTGCCAGCGGGCAGCAATGCAGAATTTTCTGCGAGCGCTCGTCAAATAATATCTTCCAGCGAGCGCTGGCCAAACTTTCAGCAAGCGCTCGGACTCTCTTTTTAGGTATTTTCGGGCGTACGTCGAGCGCAGGTAAGACTCTGTGTGGCAGAGGTGTTATCGTTGGTTTAATTACTCAAGTTTGAGGTACTTTCTCTCAGCGTAGTACCTGGGGGTTGCGCGGTCCTCCACAAAGGACCGTGCGGCCCTCGAAATTTTTGCATATTTTCGCGGAAAGTCCGCGAGAATGCGGCCACTGCGCCGCACCTAATCCATAAAGAAACCGCGATTGTTCTTCAAGCATTCGTCTTTAATTTCGCCAACTTTCTTCCAAATTTCTGCAAGCGGGCCGCAAAAAATCAACGAACTATTTTTCCGGTGCGCGCTTGCTCAAAATTCGCATGGCCGCCTGCCCCCGGCGGTTATCTGAGTTTGCTCGGTGTGCGCCTGAAACTGGTAAAAAAGAGTCCGAGCGCCTGCTGAAGGTATGGCCAGCGCTCGCTGGAAGAAATTGTCTGAAGAGCGCTCGCAGAATATTCTGTATTGCTGGCAGAACACGGAAGTACCGCTCGTGAATGTTCAAAATTTCTAACTCTCTGACTCAAATAATCGCCTGCCCCCCGGAGATTATCTGAGTTAGAGAGCGCCGAAACGTGGAGGCTATCATGAAGTCCTAGAACGACCGGCACCGATGGCAACCTCGGCAACCTCGGACACACTTGCCGGAAACCGCTGGGCGTTCCCGTAGGTGACAGGATGAACGAAACTGATAAAAAAAATGAAGTTGTCTAAGCAATGACTGCAAGTCCTGCACCTTCTCAGATAATCGCCGGGGGCAAGCGGCCATGCGAATTTTGAGCAAGCGGGCACCGGAAAAATAGTTCGCTGATTTTTTGTGGTCCGCTTGCAGAAATTTGGAATAATTTTGGCCAATTTTTAGACGAACGCTCGAAGATCTAACGCGGTTTTTCTAAACATAGGTTGCGGCACAGTGGCCGCATTCTCGCGGATTTTCCGCGAGAACATGCAGAATTATTGAGAGCCGCACGGTCCTTCTTGAAGGACCGCGCAGCCCTCAGGTACTTTCCGCTGAAAGAAAGTACCCCAAACTTGGGTAATAAAACCATCGATGGCACCTCTGCCACATAGAGTTTCATCTTTTCTCGGCGTACGCCCGAAACTGCGTAAAAAGAGTCTGGGCGCCTGCTGAAAGTTTGGCCAGCGCTCGCTGAAAGAGATTGTTTGACGAGCGCTTGCAGAAAATTTTGTATTGATGCCCGCTTGCAGAAAACGCAAATACCACCCGCTGAAGATTTGGCCACGCCCCGAAATCCTGCTGACCGCCTGCAGAAAAGCGCGAGTTTGCGGACCGCCTGCCCCCGGCGATTATCTGAGTTATAGCTGTTACTCCCTTCGATGCATCAACCAAATAAAAATGCTGGCCCAGCAAATTAGGACTAAACCGATCGTGAATGAACTAATGAGATTTAGTCATAGAATAAGGACCGAAACTTCGAAAAATACTGGAGAAATGGTCAAAATAGGAAGAAAACGAGTGAGGAGACGGCAGGCACCAAGCGAAGCACCAATCGAAATTTGGTGTAATGCCCCCAACGATACTTCGGCGAACGCACAAGCCCGAACGAGGCCCGCGATGACTAGAACTGCGGCTGCATTGACACTCACTTTGGAATGCCATGTACTCAGATAATCGCCTGGGGCAGGCAGCCATGCGATTTATGGGCGGGTGGGCACCGGAAAAATAGTTCGCTGTTTTCTTGCGGTCCGCTTGCAGATATCTGGAAGAATTTTAGCAAAATTGGACGAATGCTTGGAGAACAATCGCGGTTTCCTTATAGATTAGCCTTTCCGCGAGGACTTTAGGACTTTCCGCGAGAATGTGCAAAATTTTCGAAAACCGCACGGTCTCTTGTGGAGGACCGCGCAGCCCCAGGTACTTTCCGCTGAGAGAAAGTACCTCAAACTTGAGTAATTAAACCATCGATGACACCCCTGTCATGTAGAGTCTCACCTTTGTCCGGCGTACGCCCGAAACGCTTAAAAATCGTCCGAGCGCCAGCAGAAAATTTGACCGGCGCTCGCTGAAAGAGATTATTTGACGAGCGCCTGCAGAACATTCTGTGTTGCTGCCCGCTGGCAGAACATTAGACAGTAAAGGAAGTAGCATTCGCTGAGGGTTTGGCCACGCCCCAAAATTCTGCTGACCGCTTGCAGAAGAGCGCGAGTTTGCGGACCGCCTGCCCCCGGCGATTATCTGAGTAGGTGCAGGTGTAGGACCTGGCCTGGTGACCTTAACGTTGGTGCAAACGTTCTGTGACACCATTTTTGAATGTAACTTCATGCTCACTCAGTGGATTTGCACCAAAATTATAGTGATGGGGAAAGCATGTTCTTTCCGAATGATAGTACCTTTGCTGTTCTCTAATAAAAGGTAGCTTTTGATATAGAAGCAAGAGAATAAAAATTTGGTCTTCAACTTCTGCCTTTGTCTATTCAAGTTAGCCTGCTAAAAAGACGCAAGGTAAGTCTTTTAATCCACCCTTTTACTGTACAGAACTCATGTCGAATGAGCATCTCTGTCGAAAGTTCAGATTTTTTGGATAAGCAGTACAAAGAAGCAAATTTGATTTTTTTTAGTTTTTCTTTCGAAAATCATAACTCATCACAAAGCTGCTCATTTGATACAAACTCTGTAATTTTGCAAGGGGTTGATCAAAAGGTTTATTTTGCCGCTTGCCTTGAACTTTATCACAGGTTTCAGCTTTTTAGCAGCCCAACCTGAAATGACTGATGAAATTTTATTCTCCTGCTTTTATTTCAACAGCTCCTTTTGTTAGACAGCAGCAAAGATACTATTACAAAGAATATGATTCTAATTAGACATCAAACTCGTGTAAATCGTTAGGTGAACAAGAGGTTATGATCATCAGAACTTTTGCAGCAACCTCATAGGTGGTCAGTGGCCTTGCATCTGAAAAAGGTGCACAGCAAGCTAGATTTGTCCTTGACAGAAATGTAATATGAAAAACAGTTCTTTGTTCTCTATCAACAATGACAAGGCTATCTCAGTTGGATCAAGTGGGTTTGGCTTAGTGAGGCCGCTAATTATTTGTTTGATTATATCCTCTTAAAATGGTTTCAAAGAAGAATGGAAGAGAGAGGAGGGCACAAGAGGCTAAATCTCGTAATTCCTTTCTCTTTGCCCTGAATCCACGAAAATTCACCGATTTATTCCAAAAAAATGTGCTAACGATGGCGAGGCTTCCTGCTACAGAATACCTTTTTGAATAAAATTGTCTAAAAAATTCCGAACTGAGCCTCGCACATATGGGTTGTCGCTGAGGTTTTTTTTTCGCTGTCTCTTCTGTGCCGTGTAAGAATCTTGAAAAAACGAACCATTCGCACTATACATCAAGGGGTAGGCCCAGTACGTTACTTACTCAAATGCTTCGATGGCCCGTTCTCACGTGACGTGCGGGCCCCAGTACAGAAAAGTCCATTGATCCCTGTCCCTCGCTTCGGACATTCACAATCTTCTTTGTCGTCGGTGGCTGCGTCCACGAATTCCAGGGGCGAAAATCGTATACAACTGATTTCTCAGCTGGTCCATCCGTTCCACGAACACGTCTGCCCATCACGTTGGAGGTCTTCCTCAGAGACGTTTCGCTTTGCGAGAAATCCGTCCAATGTTTTAGTGTCCATCTTTCGTCTGTTCTTCTCATGACGTGAGGCCTATCGATGTTTTGCATTCGCAAGGTATTCCGCTGCGTCACGAAGACAGGACATTCTTTTCAAATCTGTACTGCGAAATTCGGCAAGATGCTGCTTGTGTCGGGTTATCTTCAGAAGATTGCGCTCGAACGCTCTGTGTATGGTCCGTAGAGCTTTCGAAGTGGCTACAGTGCTGACCCAAGTCTCAGGGCCGCATGCATTAACATCCCCACTGGGGAAGGGATCGCAGCTTACAAAAAAAGCTTCATGTTTAGAAGCTCCGAACTTCTGGATTTTACGCTGCCTACATATCCGTAAGTATTCCTACCATCTTTCACTATAAACATATTGAACAGGAGCGAAAAGCTGTACAATCCGCATCTTCAAGCATTTTGTATGATCGCCTGATGATCCCCGGCGACCAACCTCTTTCCTTCAAGTCACTTTTGTTTTTTCGAAGTTAACGAAAACCTTCCAAAGTTGTAGTTAACATCTAACAAAACAGTACTAAACATGTTTCTGGTAAGAGCAGATGAGTTTTTGAAAAATATTTTTAATAACCCCCACATTATTGTGGTTCATAGCAAATTTCATGACTCCAATACATCATTTCTTTTTACCAGCAACATGCTTAGCACTGTCGGGCTAGATGAACAGTCTCTTTGGAATGTTTTCGCTAACTTTAAACTAACTAACTAACTCTAACAAAGTTAGCGAAAACATTCCAAAGTTGGACTGTTCATCTCTAACAGTGTTAAGCATGTTGCTGATAAAGACAAATGATGTATTGGAGTCATGAAATTTGCTATGAATCACAATAATGTTGAGGTTATTGAAAACCAATGCGCCACCTCTGCTTCGCAGAGTTCGCACTGGCTTTACTATCCGTACCTTCTTCGTTATAGCATAATAATGACTTTGAAACTCATCGTGCGATGCTGAACAACACGAATAAATTGCAAACAACCATTCATTTTCAGAGCTTTTCCATGTAAGATCGGTAATTTTGGGAGAAAAAATTTTCTCGCAGAAAAACAAATGCGATTTTGAATAAGTTACTGGATTTATTTTGGCGTTATAGGCGCCATAAAGATAAATACCACCTTGAGCTACATATGGCGACAATAGGCCTACTCAAAAATCCTCTCAATTTTCATAGTAAAAAGTTGGCAAATCGACAGTTTGCTCAGTTACAACTTTTTGGCGCCAATTTTGTGTAAAAATAGACTTTTTGCTTACTTTTTGAGGTAAAGTCAGTGTTTTTCGGATTTACTTGCTGAACAAATCCACGACTTTGCAAGAAGTCTAATTACCGATCCATTTTGGCGGGCCAAAAGTCGCGTGGATCCGTTTGACGCACAGTTTTCGATGGTTCTTACTGGATCGGTTTGTGATTTTGCACAGTTTACCTACACGCTGACAGGGTGATATGACCAAAATTCTCGATCAAGACGCTGGCTGCAACTCACTCTGTGAATTTCGTGACAGACAGATATACACACACAGACAAACAGACAGACGCTTAGCGCTTTATTATAAGTCATGATATTTGTCAAAAATCTGTTTCATCTGTTTTTTTATTATAAAATATATGAATTAATTTTTATTATAAAATATATTAGGTTGGTTCATAATTAATGCACGTTTTGAATTTCAACCGCAATAAGTCATACATTTTTCATTCTTATATAGGCTTCAAAGTACCGTTGGATAGAGCAAAGCAAGCTCTACAAGATGGTACTCATTTCTTTGCGCCATGCTCGATCCACGGAGAGTTCGAACTCAAAATCTAAAGATTTCCAAATGCCCGAAAAATCGAGAAAAAAATCAGATCTTCGTCCAAATAATTTCTACGGACCTCCCAATCGCTCACATCAATACTATCGATATCTGATATCCATATGTGCGATTGCCGTATTTTTCCCTTGACTAGAAATTGAGATAACGAAAAATTTCCTGATTTTCTCAAAGCAATGCTGAGCCGTTTTTGCATATGTAGTTCTATACTACAAGCCTAGGTAAGCATAAGTGTAGGTTTTCAGCCTATTTCGAACGGTACTTTTCGAGAAATGTCGATTTTAGCACTGAAACTGAAACGAAAAAATCCGAATTTGTTATTTTTCGAAAACTACCGCTTGGAATGGGCTGAAAATCTACAGTTATACTTACCTAGGCTTGTAGTATAGAACTACATATGCAAAAACGGCTCAGCATTGCTTTGAGAAAATCAGGAAATTTTTCGTTATCTCAATTTCTAGTCAAGGGAAAAATACGGCAATCGCACATATGGATATCAGATATCGATAGTATTGATGTGAGCGAGTGGGAGGTCCGTAGAAATTATTTGGACGAAGATCTGATTTTTTTCGATTTTTCGGGCATTTGGAAATCTTTAGATTTTGAGTTCGAACTCTCCGTGGATCGAGCATGGCGCAAAGACATGAGTGCCTTCTTGTAGAGCTTGCTTTGCTCTATCCAATGGTTCTTTGAAGCCTATATAAGAATGAAAAGTGTATGACTTATTGCGGTTTGTCGCACTATTTTTAAAAAATCATAACTTCTTTCGGTCACAACGATTTGGCGCCATTCAAATTTTGTCTGAAAGCGTAAAGCGTTTAGTTTCCAAAAGCTCCCTGGAGAGTTTCTGACATGCTCAGGTGGCAGAGATAAAAATGAAAGAACGAGATCATTCGAAATTCGGAATTTTTAAGCAAGAATTCTAAAAATTCAGAAACTGTGCGATAAAATCCAGAAAAGCCATTATCCTGATTTTTCTTACATTTGATTACTATCTGAGTCAAGTGCTGATCGAGCCCTTCTTTCAAAAGTTATGACTCTTTGAAAAATAATGCCGAAAAATCAATTTCCTAAGAATTCTTGAGAAACGGATTTTTTGGCATTCTTTTCAAAAATTCATAACTTCTGAAAGAAGGGCTCGATCAGCGCAAACTTGACTCAGATAGTAATCAAATGTAAAAAAAATTAGGATAATGGCTTTTCTGGACTTTATCGCACAGTTTCTGAATTTTTAGAATTCTTGCTTAAAAATTCCGAATTTCGGATGATCTCGTTCTTTCATTTTTATCTCTGCAACTTGAGCACCTTGGAAAGTCCTTAGGAAACTCTTGGAAGCTAATTGCTTTACGCTTTCAGAAAAAATTTGAATGGCGCAAAATCGTCGTGACCGAAAGAAGTTATGATTTTTTGTAAATGGTGCGACAGAACTTTCGGTTCAACCTAATATAAACTAATTATAAGTTTTGAAAAATATTGAAAATAATTTTCAAAATTTCATCTGTTCTTACCAGCAACAAGTTTAGTACTGTTTTGTTAGATGTTAAGTACAACTTTGGAAGGTTTTCGTTAGATTCGAAAAAACAAAAGTAACTTTGAAGAAAAGATGGTCGGTCGCCGAGGATCATCAGGCGATCATACAGAATGCTTGAAGATGCAGCTTGTACAGCTTTTTGCTCGTGTCCAATATGTTCATAGTGAAGGAAGGTAGGAATACTCACGGGTAAGTGTACAGCGTGAAATTCAGATATCTGGAGCTTCAGGATATGAAGCTTTCTTTTTAAGCTGCGATTCCCTCCCCAGTGGAATGTCAATGCATGCGGCCCTCAGCTGCGTAACAGAGCCGGAAGAACGGTTCAGTCCAATAAGTGAGCACGAAGCTCCGGTCCGTCAGTCGATCGATGACTTCTTCAGAGGCTCGAAAGCGGCCAGGGTGCCTTCTTTTCTTGTTAAATTCTTCCCTCAAGTCGTTCTTCATGTTCGTCAAACGTCTGATCCTTACTATAATATACATTCGATCCTTTCAAGCGCGACGGCAGAGTTTTCTGCGTCCCTCCTATCCTTAACCCCAGCGTGACGGAGGGTCCAGTTGCTGAAGAAATCCAGAAAAAGGAATGCGAATATAACGGCGCTTAGTGATGGCGAGAGGAGAGGCCAGTAGCCATTATGCCGGCGAGAGATTCGCTCGCACTATGGGTCCCGGGGCGGAGCGGACATTTTCCAACATTGAGCTAAGCGGCTAAAATTTGGCACAGGGGTGTATGTGTGAAGGCTGATCACAAAAATAATACATTTCAGGATTATCGATTACCTAAATATAGGTAGTCACGGTATATAGGTAGTCATTATTCTGGGCGAGAGATTGTTGTTGTGTTTCTGTCACACTGGCTCTCGCCGATGGGGTACGAAGAAGGTTATTGATCGCTTGTGTCATTTTGTACTGTCGTGCACGCATGCAAGCAGTATTTTGTTACCTATTGGAGGTCACGGCTCTTATTTGACTCTTCATGGGACATTTTTTCACAAAAAGTTAACCTTCTGTGGACTAGAGCCTTCCGCACAAATATCAGCAAAATACCCACTAAACTCTGCCTTACAGAACAACTATGCTAAAAATTTGGCTTCCTCAGCGGAAGACTGAGCATTCAATTAATTTTGGCCCGGATGGGCGGCAAAATCGGCATTCTCTGAAGTGGGGCCTCATTTTGAAAGCTTCATTCTCTTTTCCGCTCGAATCCCATATGTAACCACGAAAAACTCACCTATTGGGATATTGCTAACAAGCTAATTTTGGTTTTCTAGCGATAAACTGAGCATTTAAGCAAATTTTTCAAGGGAATTTCAGTTCGTGAGCATCCAGATTCAACGCTTTGTGTAACTGGAGATCCATCACGTAAGTTTCCATCCCCTTTTCCTCAAAGTTCAGTTCAGAGAAATTCGCGAAAAACTCGTTTTTTGCTCAACTTTCCTAGCGGCGAACTGAGCCTTCAGTCAGGTTTTGAGGGATCAGAGTTCGCGAGCATTCAAAATTGATTTTGGTTCCAAGGCCGGTAAAAAACCATATTTGTGATGGATTTCGTTTTAAAATTTTCATCCTTTTTTTCCTCAGAGTTCAGAGAAATTTGCGAAAAACTCGTGTTTTGCTGAACTTTCCTTGCGGCAAACTGAGCCGTCAATCAGGTTTTGAGGGAAGATAGTTTAGCATTCAACTGATTTTGGCCCCAGGGCCGACAGAAAGTGCTATTTGTGGAGTGGGGTTTCGTTTTCATAGGTTTTATCCCTTTTTTGCTGAATGGTCAGGGAAATTCCAAAAAAGCTCATTTTTTCAAATATTGTTGAACCTTCCTAGCGGCGAACTGAGCCTTCACTCAGGTTTTGAGGGATCAGAGTTCGCGAGCATTCAAAATTGATTTTGGTTCCAAGACCGGTGAAGAACGATATCTGTTGAAGTTTTCATCCCCTTTTTCCTCAAAGTTAGAGAAACGCGAAAAACTCGTTTTTTTTATGAACTTTGCTAGGGCGAACTGAGAATTCAGTCATGTTTTGAAGGGGATAGTTTTGCGTTCAACTGATTTTGGCCCCAGGGCCGACAGAAAATGCTATTTGTGGAGTGGGGTTTCGTTTTCATAGGTTTTATCCCTTTTTTGCTGAATGGGCAGAAAAATTCCAAAATAGCTCATTTTTTGAGTATTCCTAAACCTTCCTAGCGGCGAACTGAGCCTTCAGCCAGGTTTTGAGGGGGATAGTTCTGCATTCAATTGATTTTGGCCCCGGGGGCCGACAGAAAATGCTATTTGTGGAGTGGGGTTTCGTTTTCATAGGTTTTATCCCTTTTGCTGAATGGTAAGAGAAATTTTAAAATAGCTCATTTTTCGAGTATTTCTAA
This sequence comes from Cylicocyclus nassatus, assembly GCA_958299035.1. NCBI lineage: Eukaryota > Metazoa > Nematoda > Chromadorea > Rhabditida > Strongylidae > Cylicocyclus > Cylicocyclus nassatus. Next base: position 744,144 of record CATQJL010000112.1, read on the forward strand.
ACCTTCCTAGCGGCAAACTGAGCCTTCAGCCAGGTTTTGAGGGGAGTTAGAGCTCGCGAGCAAAATTGATTTTGGTTCCAAGACCGGTGAAGAACGATATCTGTGAGTGGGGTTTCGTTTTGAAGTTTTCATCCCCTTTTTCCTCAAAGTTAGAGAAACGCGAAAAACTCGTTTTTTTTGTTGAACTTTGCTAGCGGCGAACTGAGAATTCAGTCATGTTTTGAGGGGAAGAGTTTTGCATTCAACTGATTTTGACCCCGAGGGCCGACAGAAAATGCTATTTGTGGAGTGGGGTTTCGTTTTCATAGGTTTTATCCCTTTTTTTCTGAATGGGCAGAGAAATTCCAAAATAGCTCATTTTTTCGAGTATTCCTGAACCTTCCTAGCGGTGGTCTGAGCCTTCAGTCATGTCTTGAGGGGAGATAGATTTTACTAAGGGCCGCATGCACTAACCTCCCCGCTGGGGAGGGGATCGCAGCTCAAAAGAAAGCTTTATATTTCGAACTTCAGTTACCTGGATTTCACATTGTGTACCTATTCCGTAAGTATCCCTACTACCCTTCACTATGAACATGTTGAACAGGAGCGAGAAGCTGTACGAACCGCATTTTCCAGCTTTTGTATGATCCGTGATGATTCCCGGCGCTTTTCTTTGAAGTCATTTTTCTTTCTCCGAAGTAAACGAAAACCTTCCAAGGTTGTACTGAACATCTAACACAACAGTGCTAAGCATGTTGCTGATGAGAACAAATGAGTTTTTGAAAAGTCGAGTTTTTCGGTAAACCTCAAATTTCGACCTGTGGATCATCGAAAATTTTATGAGTTCAAAACATCATTTGTTCTCATCAGCAACATGCTTAGCACTGTCGGTTTAGATAATCTGCACAACTTTGGAGACTTTTCGTTAACATCGGAGAAAGAAAAATGACTTTAAAGAAAAGCCCGGGGATCATCAGGGATCATACAAAAGCTGGAAAATGTGGTTCGTACAGCTTCTCGCTCCTGTTCAGCATGTTCATAGTGAAGGGTAGTAGGAATACTTACGGATCGGTACACAACGGGAAATCCAGGTATCTGGAGTCTCGAAATATAAAGCTTTCTTTTAAGCTGCGATCCTCTCGCCGCGGGGATGTTAGTGCATGCAGCCCTAAATGTGCTTTGTACGCAAGCAAGTCCTGCGAATGAGCGAATCCTGCTGTTGTGGAAGGAAAACGCTGAGGGGCTTTTGGAATTCTAGGTTTCAAAACTGGGCCGAAAGATGCAAAGAGCAGGGCCAAATTGGTCTCGCTGGCAAATCAAGGAATTTTTGCGTCAAGACACTTTGATTTCTTGAGCTTCACAGATAAATATCAAAAAAAACTTTGCCGAAAGATGCTTTTGAGGTTGCCTTCCCAGAAAAAACCTGCTTTTGCTTAAGAAAAAGAGAAAAGAGCAGGGCAAATTTGGTCTTACTGGCAGAGAAGACCAGGCAATTTGTGCAACACACACTTTTTAGAAACAATTCTTACCCTTAATATACTCTAAGAACATCCTACTTTTGACTTTAAAAGGAAAACAATAGGGCAAACTTTGTCTCGCTGGCAGATCTAGGAATTTGAAGATACTTTTTCTAGGAGCTCCTAAGCTTCACAGATTTATTTTTAAAGGACTTTGCCGAAAGATACTTTCGAGGTTGACTATCTTAGAAACTACTTGCTTTGCCTTTAAAAGAGAGAATAGGGGCAAATTTTTGGTCTTACTGGCAGAGAAGAGCTGGAAATTTATTTAACAGGACAATTTTTCTCAAAGTAATTCTTGGGCTCAAGAGACTTTGCCGATAGATAATATTGAGATTTGATACTCTAAGAACCTCCTCCGAAAGAAGAAAGCAGGGCCTTGCTAGCAGAATTGACCAGAAACTTTATGCGACAGGACACTTTTTCTAAGAACTCCTACGCTTTACAGATAAATAAAAAAAACTTCACTGAAAGATATTCTTGACATTTTCTACTCTAAAAATATCCTACTTTTGCCTGCAAGAGAGAAACTTGGACAAACTTGATTTTGCTGGCGGAAAATACCGGGAACTTCACCAGTTGGACACTTTTTAAAAATCTTTGTTCCGCATTTGAATTTATAAAAATTTGGCGAGAGTTTTTTGGGGTTCTTCCACTCTAAAAACATCCTACTCCTGCCTCCAAAGAGAAAAGAGCAGGGCGAACTTGGTCTCGCTGGCAGAAAGACCAGGGACTTTATGCGACACTTTTTCTAAGAATCTATGCATGAGAGATAAATTTTGCAAAACTTCGTTAAAAGATACTTTTGACATTCTCTAATCTTACAACGTCCTGCTTTTGCCTCCAAAAAAGAAAAGAGCCAGGCAAATTTGGTCAACTTGGCAGAAGATACCAGGGAATTAGCTCGACGGGAACTTTTATAGCATCTGACTTAAAAAACTTTGCGGAGAGATACAGAGATACTTTTGAGATTTTCTGCTTTAAGAACGTATTACCTTTGCCTCCAAAAAGGAGAGCCTACAAGGCTTGGTCTCGGTGGAGGAAAGACCATGGAGGTCTCGCTCCACGAAAAGACTAGAGACTTTATGCGACGGAACACTTTTTCTTAACAGTTCCTAGCCTTGTAAAACTTTGCGGAAAGGTGCTTTTGAGATATTACACTCTAAGAATTCTCTTTTTTGTCCTCAAAGGAGAAAAGATGACCAATGCAGATGCATGCTGGGTTCTCCGGGAGCAAAGGCATTTTGTGTGGCTGGAATTCTGTCGAGATCGAAGTTTTTACCATTTTTGGTGAAAATTGCGGGGAAAAACAAAACTTTTCGCTCCAAAAACTGGAAAGCCACAGAGAGAGCCTGCCGGAGCTCAACCAGCGAGACCACAGTTTCTATGCTGGGCCTTTTTTACGGGGGCAAAGGCATTTTCTGTGGCTGAAATTCTGTCGAAATCGAGGTTTTTACCGTTTTTGGTGGAAATTGCGAGAAAAAACAAAACTTTTCGCTCAAAAACTGGTAAGCAAAAGAAAGCCTGCCCGGGCTCAACCAGCGAGACCGCAGTTTCTGTGCTGGGTCTTTTTTCCCGGGGCAAAGGCATTTTCTGTGGGTGAAATTCTGTCGAAATTGAGGTTTTTACCGCTTCTGGTGGAAATTGCGGGGAAAAACAAAACTTTTCGCTCTAAAAACTCAGAAAATGAAATGAGTTCAAACCTATTTACAATGGCTCCCGAACGTATGCAACGTATCTGCCCCAACCCACTTGCTAGTGACCCGTAGGGTCGCTAGTCTTATATATAAAGCTGAATATTTGTTTGTCTGTCTGTCTGTCTGCCTGTACGTACGTTCCGAATGGAAAATTCCATTTCTGAACCGATTCGGACCAAACTTTGCGCACATACACTTCGGGTCCCGGCGAATGTCATAGGCTACTTTTCGTCATCGATCGGTATCGATTTTATCGATTTTTTTGCCGAGTTCACCTACGAGGCTGGGAATTGGCACAGGGGGGTAGTCGAGCATGCTGATTACGAATGCAATATTAATTTTAGAATTACATTACTTTTATCGATTTTATCGATTTTTTGCAAAGTTTGAGCTACAGGACTGGGAGTTGGCACAGGAGGGTAATCGAGCATGCTGATTACGAATACAATATTAGTTTTGGAATTATCCATTAGTTTTATCGATTTTTTGCAAAGTTTGACCTGCGGGGCTGGGAGTTTGCACAGGGGGTGATCGAGCATGGTGATTACGGATACAGTATTTTGGAATTATCCGTCAGTTTGATCGATTTTATCGATTTTTTGCAAAAGTTTGAGCTATGGGGCTGGAATTTGGCACAGGGGTAATCGAGCATGCTGATTACGAATACAGTATTATTTTGGCGCTGTTCGGCTATTCGGGCCCCAAAACTTTTTTCATCGTAGAGCTTGCTCAAACTTCGTGTATAAGGGTTGTCTTACATGTGCTGATCACAGATATCCCTTCTCCGCAGAACGTCTCCCCGTGTGGTTACGATGGGTGTACGGTAGGCAAAATCATAAATTCGGCTGGAGTACGGTCCAGAGAACTTATTTAACATGCTGATTACGAATTTCATACTCTCTCTCATATTGGGAACTTTTCATAAAGTTATGGTGGCTATACGGGATGGATCGAACATAAATTTGCTTTAAACTTCGTGCAAGGTAGTCATTTAGCGCGCTGAACATGAATATCATGCTGATTTCGCAGGATAGCGCATTTTTTGGGGTTACGGTGGGTGCACAGTAGATGGGCTGAAGTTCCAGATCTGCTTAAAACCTTACCTGTAACGGTTCACAAGCATACTGCTTATAAATATGATGCTTGCTCGCTGTGATAACGCATTATTTTGAAGTTATGGTGACTTGCAGGGTTTGAATGGACATTTTTTTCGCTTTCGGGCCAATTTAGATTCCAGATAGTCACGAAATGGAGAAACGGCCGTTTAAGATCTGCCGCGTGCGTTTATGTTAAGACAGATTATCAGGATGCCGCGTGCGTTTATGTTAAGACAGATTATCAGGATGGCGCTGGAGACCGCGCAGGCGCGGTCTCCAGCGCCATCCTGATAATCTGTCTTAACATAAACGCACGCGGCAGATCTTCCCCCCCCCCCTTCTGTTTTTGCTTAGGCAAAAGCCGCCGAAGGGTTTATCGCGCGCGGCAGTGGTCCTATAAGGAAAGCATTACGGTCATGGGAAACTTTTGTACCACACGAATTGCCTCTATCGTGAGGACTAAGCACGATTCTTTTCTTTAAACAGCACTTTGGGTAATTCCCTGCCAAGGTTTCAGGCAGGTTCACGATTTTTACCCGCTGCCACGCGAAATGACTACGATATTCGTTGCTTAAATAACCCCCATATATCGAGTTTGAGCATGATCCACCACAAAAACATTTAGGGTCCGGATAGCCGAATAACGCCATCAGTTTTTAGAATTATCCTTACTTTTATCGATTTTATTGTTGTTTTTTTTCGCAAAGTTTGAGCTACGGGATTGAGGGTTGGTGAGGAAGGTAGGTGAGCATACTGATGACTAACACAGCGGGAATAGGGAATTGCATGTAGAAGTGGGCACAGGTAAAGGTGTACAGGGATAGAAATGGACCTTTTTCGTTTTTGACAGGGCCGGGCGGAGCCGGGTAAGCCGGCTAGTATACATACAGAAAGACACCTGCAAAATAGGGGTGCCTTCCAATTCCACTTCTGCATCCTAGCAAAGGACGTCTTCCTGAACTGTGTCATCTTCCTATTTATTCGCAAACCGATCTTCTTCGGTTTTCGTTTAGTTCCTCTAAGCATCGTCTCTGCTCCAGTGTTCACTGCTCGAAAAGAGAACGATGCCTCTTAGGGCGATGGAATAGCTGCACGTGGTTGTACAGTTCTTGTAGCAGTCGTTAACGCCTCATGTAGCTGAGTCCACTCCTTGATCGACTGGCGCAGACAGGATGGCTGTGGTTTCGACACTGTTAAAGGTTTTCTCGTAGTCGACGAAGATTAGGACGAGAGGCAGTCGGTAATCTCGGCAGACTTCTATGACTTTCAAAACCGCCAGGATGTGGCCCATGCAGCTGAATTCTTTGCGAAACCCAACTTGTTCTTGGGGTTGGGCTTCATCCAGTTCCTAGATATGCGAGCGGATAGTCCTCGTGAAAAGTTTGTAGAGCACCTCAGCAGGCATATTAGACGATAGTTTTGAAAATCTTCGTTTGCCCCTCTTGAAGAGAAGGGCGGTACTCGACGTTTTCCACTGGTAGGGAATCGTTTCCTTCTAAGGCCCCGGACAGACTTCACGCGATTTAATCGTCGCGACTGAATCGCGACGAGACAACTGTTACAACATCATTCCATGCCGATCAATTTGCATTTCGGTTGTGATACTTTTCCAGCCCGAAATTTTTGAATGTGAAATGAAAATGGATGGAAATGTCGGCGATTGAGTCGCGACGATCAAATCGCGTGAAGTCTGTCCGGGGCCTAAAGGTAAGGCCAAGTGCGACGTAAGAATTTCGTGTAGACGTTGTCTTCCGGCTAGCAGAAATTCGACGGAAAGGTGGTCTGATCCCGGAGACTTGGACGTCTTCATGGTTTGAATCGCCGTGCGCACTTCAGCAGGTAGAATTCGTGGTGGTACTTCTCCAGTTGGAACAATGGGCATCGGCACGAGTGTTGATGAGCGAAGAGGTTGGTGTAGAAGTTTTTTGCGATAGAATCCATCTTATATCGGGAAGAAGTCGGAGTTCCGTCTTCGTTCAATAGTGCAGCCGGCGGTACGCGATATTTGCAGGGGTCCTTCGGCACTTCTTAGACTTTTTCTTCCTTCAGCGGTCCCGTATCTTGGCTTGCCTGTAATTCCTGAGATCCTCCTGCAAAGCTGCTCTGCAACTGGCGTTGGCTATCAGTCGATCGAAATGGGTTGCATTCGGATCCTGCCTCAGGAATCTTCTTCTTTCGAGCGATTCTTAACCGGTCTTTAAAATGCGTTCCAGATTCTTTACAGAAGTCAGGTTTGCGAGCGCGGCGAGGCGCACTCTCCACAAGCTCACAAACCTTTCAGAAGCCGGTCGTAACCATACATTGGTCCTCCTCGATGGCCCAGTTATAACTTGATATAAGCTCTTCCAGCTTAGCCCCATAAACGACCTCCGCAGCACTGTAACAGACTTTCTTTTCCAACTTTCGACACAGTCGTAACTTCGCTCGAAGGAGGCGGTGTTCGGAGCTGCGGAAAGATAGAACTACTGGAACATCGAGCAAGCACTACCCTTGGCTAGTGAGAATGTGGTCAATCTCCGCGTGAGTCGTTTCCTTGAGCATGTACACCGGCGATGTTCTTTCTTCGTGAAAATGGAATTTCCATGGAAAAGTCATGCGGCGGAGAGAAGTCCAACAAGACGGTTGCCATTTTTGCCCATATTCAAACTTCCAAATTTTATATTCCTCTTCTAGTGGCATCCCGATCTTCGCGTTAAAGTCGCCCACAACGAACTTACGATCTGCTCCAAGTCTTCGTAGAAAGCATCTAGCTTTGAATCGTCAGCTGCTGATGTTGGTGAATAGCAGTTGATGGCTGATGGTCTTCTGGCGTGAAGTCGCAGTCGTAGGAGGCTAGTCGAGGGATAGGATCTCATGCGAATCGACAAGATGAACGGTATATGGGTGGACAACAAAGTCAATGCCTCTAACGTTTCGTAATGGTACCCTTTCACACGAATGATGAGGTTCCCACCACTCCTCTGTCGCATGTCTTTCTTCCTGGACTTCGTTTCCTGCAGAGCGATGACGTGGTGCTTGATATGCTCTGCAGCGTCGAAAATAGCGTGGAGGTCGGAGTTTGTGGAGAATGTTCTGACGTTGTAGGTGCAGAGCATGAGGCAGTCTCCATGGCATGGCGTGTCGTCCGGGCAGACGTGTAGTTTTTGGGGGACCTGGCCCGGCCGGCTCTTAGCTAGGCATCCGGCCTATATCGGGAACGTCAAACTCCTTCCAGCTCGGGAGGCCCCCTACCAGAGTACACACTTGGCTGTGCAACGCAGTTCGACACCCAGTGTCACGCCTACGCCACGTTGGGGAACGATTATTATGGGGGGGGGACCTAGTACATCTACTGATGTAAAACGGGTGGGGACAGAAATTGAAAAACCTTAAAGGAGCCAATTTTTTGTATTCCTGGATGCCCAGAAAGCGAGCATTCTCGACATTTTTGCAATCTCTCTTGAAAAAAAAAAACGTAAATTTTCTGCTCGAACCACTGCCTATCCAGCCATTGGCTACACAATGAAAGTGCGAACCATTCTACTAAATTTTAGAGTAAGTCATGGTCTCTCAAATAGGGGTTTCCGGAGTAAATTTTTTTGACTCATATATAAGCGTTGAATTGTCCATGCTCATAAGCGGCGCTTGTGCATTGCGAAAGTATGGCTAATGACTGCCTATGGGGAGCTGGCCGGGACACACACTGTAGCTAACCCTTTAACGGTTAAACGACGAAGTCTAATCAGAAATGTAGGATATGTATGCAAAGAGTGTTAAATCACGGTCAGAAAGCGAAAAGTTCTATGGTGAAGCTTGAAGGCATTGTTCCAGGTCAATTGGGGGTGGTGGGGTTTTGACGCAGTGCGGGAGCACGACTCTTGACTAATGCAACAGTTCAAGTCCAATCGAAAAAGGTGGATTCTGAAGCGAGAAAATCGGTCCAGACAAAAAAAGCGGTCCACCAACCCCGGCTCCTTGACAAGTTCTGACTTGGCGAATACTGTAGATCTAATGTATTAACCACGTCAAGACTTGTCAAAAAGCGATATCAGCGAATCGCCTCTTTTTTTCCGAGCGATTTTCTCGCTTCAGAATCCGCATTTTTCAATCGGACTTGAACTATTGCATTAGTCAGGAACCGTGCTCCCGTACATCAAAATCCCACCACCCCTCAGTTAACCTAGCCAATGCCTTCAAGTGGAACATGTATCATAGTCAATGTGAAAGAACGTTGTTGTTATACCAAGGCATGTATTCCAAACTACTTCTCCAGCACCAAAAGTTGCAGTCGTTAAAAAGGAGTTCTGGCGCTTTTGGGCGCTTTTGGGAGCATATGAGTGGAGTGTGGCCGGAGCCTAAAAAAATAGTTCACTCATGCATTCGACTTTCTAAACTATAGACAAAGGTGATCTCGTTGGCCGTCAATAAAGTATTAGCACAATCTTTGCCTACTGCTTGATTCATTCACACGGCTATTAACTTATCACACCAAGATAATGAATAGCCATATTTGGACGATGGGCTAAAGGTTAGTCCCACAGACGGCCTCGCATAAGATACGACGCAATGTTAGGGGTGAAATCGAAATGTGCATGAGAAGTGAAACTGCCTATTGGGAATGACATATAGGCTCACCTATTGATAATCGCCGGAGGCAGGCGCTCAGATAATTGCTGGGATAGGCGGTCCGCAAACTCGCGCTTTTCTGCAAGCGGTCAGCAAAATTTTGAGCCGTGGCCAAACCTTCAGCGGGTGGTACTTCCGTGTTCTGCCAGCGGGCAGCAATACAAAATTTTCTGCAAGCGCTCGAATAAGCGCTCGAATAGCGCTCTCTTTCAGCAAGCGCGGGTCAAACTTTCAGCAGGCGCTCGGACTTTTTTACGCAGTCGGGCGTACGGCGAGGAAAGGCAAGACTCTACATGGCAAAGGTGTCATCGATGGTTCTTTTACCCGAGTTTGGAGTACCTTCTTTCAGCAAAAGGTACCCACGGGCTGTACGGTCTCACAAAAGAGTGGTGCCCTAAACAATATTGCATATTCTCGCGAAAAGTCCGCGAAAGTGCGGCCACTGCTCTGCAATTAATCTACGAAAAAGCCGCAATTGTGCTCTGAGCGTTCGTCTAAAACGTCGTCAACATTTTTTTGTTCTCCGAGCGTACCGCAAGGAATCAGCTAACTATCTTTCCGGCGCCCGATTGCCCATAAATCGCATGGCCGCCTGCCCCGGCGATTATCTGAGCGAACCGCAGACTCGCGTTTTCTTGCAGGCGGTCAGCAGAATTTTGGGGCTGGCCAAATCTTAAGCGAGCTGTACTTCTTTTACTGTCGCATGTTCTCCAGCGGGCAGCAATATAGTATTTTCTGCAAGCTCGTCAAATATATTCTTTCAGCAAGCGCGGCCAAATTTTCAGCGAGCGCTGCGACTCTTGTTACGCAGCTTAGGGCGTATGCTAAGCAACGGTAACACTCTATATGGCAGAGGTGGTTCATCGATGGTTTAATTACCCGATTTTGAGGTTTTCTTTCAGCGGAAGGTACCTACAGGCTGTGAGGTTCTTTACAGAGGACCGTGTGGCACTAAACAATATTGCATATTCTCGCGGAATGTCCACGAGAATACGATCACTGCTCCGCAATTAATCTACAAAAAAGCCGCAATTGTCCTCTGAGCGTTCGTTTAGAAACTGGCCGACATCTTCCGAAAATCTGAAAGCGGAAATCAGCGAACTATTTTCCCGGTGCCCGCTTAACCATAAATCGCATGGCCCCCTACCCCCGCCGATTCTCTGAGTAGGAGTTCTCCGTGATAGCGGATGATCTCGTCTTATTTATACCCAGTTCAGCTGTTGGGAAGGGGTTGGAAATGATCTTAACTGGTTGTCCCCGACATTCTGAGCGGTGAACTGCACACGCATGCACGGCCAAGCGAAAACCCATTTCAGGGCTAGGGGTAGAGGACACTAGGTCGCCGAAGAGTAAGATTTCGCGCGGACATCTGCAACAATGCGCACTTCTCGCCATCACGGCTCGTGGTAGCTGTCCGCAGGGGTAAAGCTTATTGTCGACCTCTTGTCCTCTACCCTGGGCTGACCCTCTGCTAGCGCGGGCCAGCAGGAGACAATAGAACGCAGATGCACACTTGAACACTTGACACAACACTCAACACTTGCAAGTCTGGTTTCAGGGTGCTATCGAACATAACACCTAAGTCTTTAATAGATGTTTTATTCACCAAAGAAACTCCCGCATGCTGATAGTGTTCATCACTTGCAGTAGCACCAACATGGAATACCGAGCTTTTATTTATATTTACTGAAATGTCCCAATTTGTGCACCATTCGACCATGTTATTGATGGCCTGCTGCAGAGCATCTTTAATTGTTCTCCGGTTATCCCTATTGTATATACCATAAATTTTGATATCGTCGGCATACATGAAAACATGTATGTCAGGATGAGTTTTTAGAATCTGGGGTAACTCAGCAGTATAGACTAGGAATAGTAAGGGTGAAAGAGCACCGCCCTGCGGAAGCCCGCTTATACAACGAAAGCGTCCAGAATGATTTTTCCCCACTCGAACCGTCATATACCTGGAGTGCAGATACGATTTTAGCCAATCAAGCAAGGGTCCTCTAATACCATAATGCTCAAGCTTGTGCAACAATTTACCATGACTTATACGATCAAAAGCTTTCGACAAATCGAAACATATAACATCTACTTCTTTCTTATCATCTATTAGCTGGGTTACTGTGGATGCACCGCTGACAAACCCATGTTGTTCCGCGGGTATGAAATTGAACCTTTCCAGCCAAGAAAGAAGTTTGTCACGGATAATTTTTTCAAGGACTTTACATGGTACTGGATTTATGCTTATAGGTCTGAACTCTGTCACAGATTGAGGTTTGGGAACTTTCGGAACAGCAGTAACAATTGCTTCTTTCCAGATGTCAGGTATTTCACCAAAAATGAAACTAATATTGAAGATATGTGACAGAGGGAGCGAATGTTTTCTTGCACAACGTTTGAAGACAATCTGGGGAATGCCGTCAAAAGGTTCAAATGTAGAATGCTTTAGAGTTTTGAGAAAGTTTTCGACAGTAGAAGGCATGATTATAGGTGTTGAGCAGGTATGGTTCAGAGATGCCCCCAATGCTTTAGTATCCGTAGTACTTGTGGAAAAAGTTGTTGCAAAAAACTCAGCTAATGCTGAAGCCTTAGAGTGATTTGTTAGGCAGGTGTTGCCTAGCATGTCTTTCAAGGCGCCGTGATGTTGTAAATGCTGTATACGATGGATATAAGCAAAGAGATTTTTAGAGTGATTAGACGAAGCCAGGTGTCTCTCGTGATTTGTGAGGAATTTCTTGATGTGGAATGTCACGTCAGAACAGACCTTACTGTATAATGGGCGGTTGTACTGAGCAGTTCTGAAAAGTTGTTCTTTCTGGAGCAGAAGCGGCTGTATGTGACGCGGGTATCGTAGATAGCTAATTCTGTGTACACCAAATGGAGTATATTTAGTCAGTAGACTATACATAACACAGCAGAATCTGTAGTATACATCAGAGGGGCTAATGTACCGATCGAAGATCTCTTCCCAGTCAAATGAGTGAAGGTCAATTTTCATTGCTTCGAAATCAATTTTGTTGAACATAGGAAATGGAATAAGTTCATTTTTGGAATTTTGGAATTTGTACAAAAATTCGATGGTACTGTGATGGATGTGCCAAACGGCGCCTTGACGGATAGTTTGTGTACTGAGTTAGCACCTGATAGCACCCAATCTAAAATGGCACCATCGCGGGTGGGTACAGTAACGAATTGCTTAAGGCCCAAGTCACGAAAGAACTCGAGAAATTTCTGAACTTGTGGATAAATATGTTGTAGTGAGTCGCCAGAGCATCTCATGGGAAGATTGAAACCACCAGCGATCAGGATATTCGGAGTACAGTGGGTAAAAGCTAAGAGGAGGTTCACAAGCATATCATCTGAATCAGAAGCGGAGCTGGGAGGACGGTAGATACATATGACTCGGGTTTTAGAGAGAGTTCCGGGCTGGATAGATCAATCAGCTTTACTTCACAACTGCAGTTATTCTCGATTGCAATGCTCTCACATAATAACGTTGATTTAACCAATATGCAAACTCCTCCTCCCTTCTTACGTATTCTATCACACCGAAAAACCATGTACGGTAGATTAGAAACTATTTCAGCATCACTTATTTTCGAAGATAACCATGATTCAGTGATAAAAAGAATATCGGGGAGTCTACTAGTCAAAAAATGATGTAACAGTTGTAACTTGTTTACTAAGGATCTAGCATTGAAAAGAATACATCGCAAAGAATCTCCTTGCTCACAACTCAGTCTCCCTGCATTACAGAGGAAACGTGGTGTGAGCCTATTGCAGACTGAGAAGAAGAAGGATTGTTGCCAGCCAATGAACTGGCAAGCACCAGCTCACTCTTGTAGACAACAAATCTATCTTCAAAGCTCCGACTCTGATTCAGCTATCTAGCCTGGTCCCTCAACTCACGCTCCTTTTCTCTTTCCCAAGCCGTCAAGCTGCGCCGGATATAGACCCCCTTACGAACAGGAGAATCTTTGAGCAGTCTGGCTTGGGAAAGAGCGGAGGCCCAATGACTCCTCGATGGCAGTTCTACTTTTACCAAGCGCGGCATATTAGTCGTTTTTCCGCCCATGTGAAAGATCTTAACTGGCCGACACTCCAAATCAAGAACATCTAACACCTTGCAAACTTTCTTTTCTATATCCTCTTGGCGCGCTGAAGTGGTACAATATTACTTCTTCAGCCAGCGTTCGGCTGTCTTACAGTAATATTGGCGTGAAATATACTGCTGCCGGTGTAATTGCACAATGATTGTTACTTATTTCACGCCAACTTTAACGCGTCATGCCGAACGATGGCTGAAAAGTGTTTTTCATCCTATTTTTCTTTTGCGCATCTACTCCAACAAACAGTTGGATAGAAATCCGATTGTGATATAGTGTTCTTATTTCTAGTCGCTGTCTCTCCTTGCTTAGTCGCACGAATGAAGCTGACACTAACCTGGTAAGCTTTTAAAGTCAAAATGATGTGAATTTGCCTGTTTTTTAGTGTTTTAATTGTTTTTTCTTCGCTTTTGAATGCTTGGTATGCTTTCGATACTTTTGATAGAGAGCCACTAGTATGAGCGTTATCGACTTCAAATATTGATTTCTATTGCAGAGTCTTGGGAGAGGTTGTCAGGCGATGTACGCAAATCCAACGGGTTTGGGACCTGAGATAGCGTACTTCAACATGTTACTGGTCAAAAAGAAGATCTCTCTATCAAAGTTGTTGTTTTGCTATTTTTCAAGCGCATATGCTTTTCAACATCGTCCTTTAGCCTCTGGATGCACATTCACTTTTGCAACCAGAAGCGATTGAAGCCTGGTTCTACCTCTACAGAACGACTTGTGAGTTATACACCAATGACTTTTATGTATAATTCATCAGTACAACCAAGTTTAGGTGACAAAACTTATCAAGAATGACGTTGGAATGCCTTTGAAGCGAATTAAGAATATGCGCGGGTGCGAAATGGTTACCAGTGAAGAGTGTCAAGAAAATCCCTGTTACATACAGGTCTGTTTACCACACGATAATGTTATTTTTGCTGTGATCATCCTAAATTCAGAGATCTGATGGAACTGTTTTTATCTGCTAAGGTTTCAACTATCTCTATCTTCTATTTGCTGATAATCAAAAGGATTTGTTCCCATTGGACAAATGGGTATACAACACCGAAGCTCTCCTCTACCAATTGATCATTAGCATATGCCCCTGACTATACAGATGAGTTCGGAAGTTGCTCTGTCCCTGCTAATCAGATCTTGAGAGCTGCCAGCAGGCCGCCGAAGATGCCATCTCAGTTTGGTTGAGCCAGTTCAGAGCTCATAATCGATTGACCTTATTGTGAGAGAGATCATGCTCAAGAGACTCATTCTTCATCAATCAATATGAGATCACTGACATTAGCTCTAGTTACCCTTAGACCCCGGACAGAGTTAACGCGATTTGATCGCCGCAATTCAGTCGCGACAAGACAACTAATACGAGGTCATTGCATGCCGACAAGCTTGCATTTCGGTTATGATACTTTTCCAGTCCGAATTTTGAATGTAAAATGAAAATGACTGGAAAACACGGCGACGATCAAATCGCGTGAAGTCTGACCGGGGCCTTAGGGTTATTTGCAAACACATTCATTTTCAGCTGCTCCTGCCTATTCGCCTCGTAAATCTGTATGTATCTAAATAGAACTATGAGTTGTTATGTTGTTATTTACTAACTTTTTTGACTTCTAGTCATTCACTTGATGACTTTGATGAAACCTTGATGGATTTTTCATACTGATTCAATGTCCTCTTTCTGTAGAAGAACTGTAGTGCTTTTAATGCAGGTATGCATCTATGTCAATTGTGAAGCGTCTTCTAAATCGTGTTGTTTTTCGTCCTACCTTTGAATTCGCATTTACTCAAAGCAGTTCGATAAATCATGCGATTGTGATATAGCTATACTTATTTCCAGTCACTGTCGTACTGCGAAAGCCAAGCAAGGCGAGGCAGCGACTACAAATAAGTATAGCTATATCACAATTTATCGAACTGCTAGTTTGAGTCCAAGCTGACAGTAACCGAAAACATCACACGATAGGCTATTGCATATTTTTCATTCGCAATCAATTGTCGCCATTGCATTTGTTTACCAGATAACCTTTTCCACCTTCAAAAGGTAGTGCACATTCTTTTGTTTCAGACGTGACTATATTTTGATGTTTAGCTGCAAATGCTGGATCCAAGCAAAGAAAATGCCGGCGAAAGCAATGGAGCAAGTCTCAAGAAGTCTGTTGACGCTGGTGATGATTTCAAAAATGATTCTGTTACAGTGGAGTCTGTCCGGAGTGTAGCAAGCACCTAGGAAAGAATTTATCTGCGCACCTGTTTGATGTACATAGTTACACTAAAGAGGAGATAGCCAATCTACAAGCCGCAAAGCGACGAAAAATACTTGGAGAACAGAATTATTTCTGTGATAGTTGCGAAACTACATTCGCCACGAAAAAAAACCTACTAGAGCATAATAAAATGGAACACGCATCCCGAAGAAAAATCTCATGTCCCTTATGTGGAACTTCAATAGATGTAAGTTTTCCACTCGTGCTCATTTTTCGTTAAGAGAAGTCATTTTATTATGACGAACGGACGCGGAAGACTTCGTAGGATTTTTTATTTTTGGATTTGTTATTTTCTTTCATCTAGTAATCAATGTTACTTGTTTTCATCTGATTATCAAAGTTGCTTTCTTTCATATGATTATCAGCTTACATCCTAATCAGAAGATTCCGGTGCTATATCTGCCTTTCAGTTAGATCTGTTGTACATTAGCTACGAATCATCTTCACTGTTGTCTTTTTTTTTTGATTTGCTCACTTCAATAGCGAGGACTTCTGTCATTCTCGCATCTCCGTTCACAACATCATCTTCACGCATCGCATTCAAACAGATATTTGTGTTTATATCTTTACCAATGTGTCATTTCTAATCTACCTCTTTTCTCTTTTTTGCCACACTCATTGTAGGTCCTATTGCTATCTGACTGAATAACGCAATAATCTTAAGTCGCAGCCCGCTCTGCAATGTATTGAGTGACTCAGGTCTCGATGCAGTTGTATCTAAATTCTGATGCTTTTAAAGCATGTAATACGTAAGGCTCATAAAGATTGCGCCTTTTTAGTCGTGTCTTGTTGTTATGAAGGGTTCATTTACGCAAATAGTACGCTAAAGTCCGTAAGTTTTATGAACTCGTTTTTATATCTGAGCAAAGTTTGTGGCAGTCGAGCGTACAAAAAGTGCACAAAAGTCACAATCAGTCGGGTGTCATATTTTCCACGAATCGACGATCGACGATCGAAGATCGACGCTTTTTATCATGGTAGCTTAAAGGCAGTTAACATTTTTCTAGACGATAAACTGGGTGCGTTCTGTATGATATCTCTGTTAAAGGTTGTAACTAGTGGAACAACAAAGCAAGTCCTATAGCAAGACTGATGTCTTACTTGAAATAATTCTGATTTTCCTCTAAGGGAACGGCCATAGGTTACCGGCAACGGTTGTGGAAGTTGCCAAGGTTGTCAGAGAGCGCAGAACACACGGAGGGTACTATGGGATCTTACAATGACCGGCAACCTCGGCAACCGTTGTCGACAACCGGACCGTTCTCCAATGGCAAAGGCAATGTGAGTCACCCAAGCATAAATAGTGGTGACGATTATAGCCTCACGACGTAGCCCTTACTGGGCAGGGCTTCAAGTTGCTCGCGTTTGGGAAAAAACAGCCCGTCTTCGCATGCTCTATCACTATTTCATTTGATCTTTGCCTAGTAAGATTGGAAAGCTGATACACAAATAAATAGTCGAACCCGAAATGCTTAGTACAGTCGAGTAGATTTAACGGTAAATATAGTGTGCTTGCACAGAAGGTGAAATGCGGTGAAATTTGCGCGTGAATAGGTAGCCACGTCAGTACCGCGGGTATCTTGCGCGCGCAATTGGCCGGCGTCACAATCGAAACTATTTCTTCACGCGCCAATTTCACCGCATTTCACCTTTTGTGCAAGCACACTATATTTACCGCTAAATCTACTCGACTGTACATGGGGCTACAATGTACGGTAGTAACAATGCATACAAGTAACCAGCTAGTATGTGACCTTGTTTTGACTTTAGGTGAAATTAATAGTACGGAGTTCATTGGCCGTTGGGTTCAATGACCACAACGTGCCAATACTTGTCCAGCTGATCTCGCAAAAGGCCGACTTCTTCTTCACTAGTGATTCGCTGCACATCGTAGTCATGGGAACCCAACGTGAAGCCGTTCTGCTTGGCCTGATAAGATAAGCAAAAATTGAGAGGATATTTGCATAGTATTTTTGAGAATAAGTATAAAACAAAAGCTGTACACATTCCACAAGAGTACAAGTTGATAACTCCAAGAAAAATTGCAATATTGCGAAAACCTAACAAAACAAAACCAAAACACAAAACACAACTGTTATTTTTATCATAGGCCTTTTGATGGTTTTTCTTGAGAGAGCCGTTCTATCTATGGCCAGCAGCATGACTACTTCAAAAATAAGTTAAGCTGACGAATTACGAAGACTGACAAGTCCCTCACCTAGTAAGAGTGGTCTTAAAGCCAGCTTTGACAGCTTGTTCAACGGTTGTTCTCCAGTCCATGGCACATCTTCATCTTAAGCTTCTTCCTCAGTTTAAAGATAACGAGAAAAGAGTTAGATATCTAAATATTCATAGTGTGAGCAATCTACTGCTAACAACACAGCAAAAATCTTAAACGATCAAAAACCTTGAGAATTTAAGGTAATAACAAGCAAAACCAAATAAGATTCTTAAATTGTAAACTCCAAACACTCTTGCACAAAACATTCTTATTTGAGAATGGAGTTTGAGACAGATTGAGCACCAAGCACATCTTTTAAGTGGACTTATGGATATTTTGAGTTTCAAATTTTGCAGTAAATTGAACAAAAAATAGCCCTCGTACAAAAATCCATTGATCTTTAGCGCTGTGACAGAACTCATTCGCCCTCTTCTACAAATGAAAAGAGGAGTAAAATGCAAATGGGAGGACAATTACTTTAGAAAATTCTCAAAGGAATCAAATATGCCAAAACATACCGATATCGCCTAGTTTTGCAAGATGCGAATACTTTGATGCGAACGCGTCAATCTGTAACATCCCGTGCAGCTATGATGCTGTAAGATGTGGTGCTCTAGCGATCGCATCATATCCGCCTGGTAACGTGTCATCCCGCATTATGGTTGCAGCTGGCTCAGGAGATAAACTGCGCTCGTCCACAAAACTTGGGCCTAAAATACGACAGAGGTCAATGATGTGACTACCGGACAGCAGTCTAGCTTCCCAGAACACCACTCCTATGTACACATACAGGGAGCCGATCTTGTCAGAACTGATGAGAAACTCTCCAGTTATAAGAGGTACATCATAGCAAATCAAAAAAGTTCAGTAGGTAGCACCAAGTTCAATACATCCATTGCAACACCTTGGGAGCACCCCACAAACAGTCAAAAATGGTTTAAATTTGCGGAAAAAAGAGATTCATATTCAGACCACTCAGAAAGTACTCTTTTCTTGTTGAAAAGACGCTTTGCGCTCCTTTATGTAAGCAATAAGTAGTCGAGTAAACAAACTTGAAAAATTAAAACACAAGATAACATAGCTACCTTGACCACCTCCAGAAGCGACTGAATCCTCCTCTCGCTTTTGTCCAGAACGAGACCCCGGTCTACGAAATATTCTTGAAACGTTCTTATTTCAGCCAGTTCACAGTCACATGAGATCGGTGGTTTACTGATACGCCTAAATACACCTAAAAACAAAAACCGATATATGGAACTGTTTGTTCAAGTGAAAGATAAGAAGATATTAGGAGATAGGAATAGCTATTTACACAATCGATGTTTATCGAACTAATTGTTCGAATAAATGGAAGTAGTAGAGGAAGAGGAAGTAGTAGAAGAAAAGTAGGTCGTTCGGCTGTCCTAAAGCGTTTTTGGCGTGAAATATGTAGCATGCGTTCTGCAATTACACCAAATACAATATATTTCACGCCGAAAACACTGTAAGACAGCAGAACAATGGCTGAAGAAGTAATATTGTTGAAGTGGTTGGTTCATTGCGCCCATCCCCCCTAAGCTCAGGGAGTCCTGCGATAACAATGCTTCTCGATCTGCAATCTCTTTCGATCGCAGTCTCGCCAAACTCTCCAAGCCTCACGAGAATCTCATTTGTAATTTCTCGCACCTCAGGGATATTAAGATCCAAGAGCTTTTTGAATAGCTGAACAACTGATTCGGTACGAGAGTCATCTGAGGTGCTCCGAGGCGAAAGCGAGCCGAGGACCTGCGATGCACTAGAATTGCGAAACTGTGATGCACTAGAATCCATGACGTGTTGTGGCGGAGGAAGAGGATCAGCAGGTTTTGAGTATTGCGTGACTTTGTAGGCTTGGGAGGGATTGTAGTTTTAAGAGGCATGTCGATAGAAATAGTGCAACAAAGGAGGATGGCAGAGAAGCAAAGTTATTGATCGATATGCAAATTAGGCTGAACGAAAATCGGATCTCAGGACCAAAAGTCAGATCAACACCTAGCAACGAATAAGCACTTGAGCGAAAGTCAGATAAGAAGAAAAACAAGGATGGAAAGACTTAAATTTGAGTGATATTGTAAAAGACTGAGAGCTAACCTGAAAACAACCGCTCACGGTCGGCGCAGGATAGAGAATGTATTTTTTATTTTATATCCATATTATTTCGAATACTATTATATTCGAATATTTTATTTTGTATTTATATTATTTCGAATATTTTTTCGTGGTTTTCGCGGACTTCTGACTTGATATTTGGAATCAGGGGTATGGGAAGGCCCTGGAACGGCAAAAACATGGATGTCGAAATTTTGGGTGGACGGTGCCTCTGATATATGATTGCACTGAAGGTGAAATGCGGTAAAATTTACGCCTGAACAAATAGCTGCGCCTCTGGCGCCGGCCAATTGCGCGCGCAAAAAGCTGGCATTACTGGCGTGGTTACTTGTTCACGGCAAATTTTACCGCACTATTAAGCGGGAAATCTACAGAGCTTATCAAACGCATTGTCGCTTGCATCAGCATCTTCACTCCCGCGCTGGATTGTGCGTCTCTTCCGCGAACATCCTCTCTAATCACTTCCAATTGACTGAGGCTCCGCCTTTCCCACGCTCGCCCTGGGAAAGTGATCAGATAGCATGTTCGCGGAAGAAATGCAGGGTCCAGCGCGGGAGTAAAGTTGCTGATGCAAGCGACACTGCGTTTGATAAGCCCTGTACTGTATGCATGCTGTCTCAAATGTTCATGCTTGCTTACTTTCGACAATGCTAGCGCTTGGGCGTCCATGGCTCGTGAAAATAGCTTCAAACAAGAAAGTTTATGGAATTTATTTTTAAATGCCACATTTGAAGTCAAAGTTGTATAGGTCTTTAGAAGACAAAAAATGGAAGTCGAGAATCTCCACGGTTGTACCTTCGAGTAAACCTTATACCGAGACAACGGGTGCGGGAAGTTTCTCACCCGAGTCATATTCTCGCACCTAAGTGATGTGCCTGCTAGGCACATCCGAGCTCGCTACAGTTACGAGCTTTTCAGGAGACCAAGATATCGCAAGCCCCGCCCCCTCATTTAGTGTTCGCTTCAGATGATGAAACCGGAATTCCAAGGAAACTTTCAAAATCGAAGTTCAGAAGTGAATTTGCTCCAATCAAGCGGGGTTTTCGAGATTGCTCTTTTCAGTAGTGTGATTTGTTTGTTGCAAAGTCGACGTTCAGCACCGATGATGCTTAACCAAGATTGAAATTCGGATTTGGGATTTTCAGTTTTTATTTTGATACAAAACCAAAACTCAGGTCTAAGGGGGGCTAGAGTCATATTCTTGGAGCTAAATTTGGGGGGAAAGCCGATACAGGAATAACAACCATTTTTTCGAGAACTCGCAAACCTGAATTTTGGACCTATTTTAAAAAAGGAGACCGCGTAAATACCTAAATCGAATTTAATTTGCATTCAGGACTAAATTTCATTTAAGCCTATGCCTAAATATTTTTTAATGGTCCACTCATAAAATAGTTTTGCGTGGAAGGCGTAGCATTAATTTTCTCCAAAAATTTTGATTCTAATTTTTGAAAATGATCAAAAAAATCAAAAAAATCAAACAATAGAGTGCTAAATTCTTGCAATAAACCCTTTTTCGGTGATGTTTTCTTCTTCCAGTCGCTTGTGAGCGTTACATTTTTCGTGGCTTTTCCATGTATTACTAGGTCTTAAAATACTATAAATTTCCTAAAAACCAGAACAAATTTAGATTTGAATGTTTCAGAAATAATTAAGATGTTTTTCTCTGTTGTTTGACCCCACTCCGAGTTCCACGTCTACCATGAAGCTTTCTGGCATTAGGCCAGCCTCGATGACCTCAGTGACCTGTGCTATA
The DNA here is from genome assembly GCA_958299035.1 of Cylicocyclus nassatus. Lineage (NCBI taxonomy): Eukaryota > Metazoa > Nematoda > Chromadorea > Rhabditida > Strongylidae > Cylicocyclus > Cylicocyclus nassatus. The sequence goes on from CATQJL010000112.1 coordinate 765,519, forward strand.
TCAGGTTTTAAGAAATACTTGGTGGGTCATTATAAGCGCTGTATCTTGACTTATTCTTGAGAATGAAGTCAGGAGAAGAAAAAACTACGGAATCACATGCTGTTCCTGCATCTGGCACAATCCTATGAAAGTAATCTTGTGAGAAGAACATTTTTTCTCCAAAAAAAAATGTCCAAGAACAAATCCGGTTGATATCGCACAAAACATATACCATTGTGGGAAAAGCGATTTCGAGAACCCTTTAACCTGAGTTTTGGTCTTGTATCAAAATAGAAAACTGAAAACCACCAAACCGGAATTTTAATCTTGGTTAAGCATCATCTGTGCTGAACGTCGACTTTACAAGAAACAAATCACGCTACTGAAAAAAGCAACCACGAAAATCCCTAAATCCGAAATTTGGTCTTGATTGGAGCAAATTCACTTCCGAACTTCGATTTTGAAAGTTTCTTTGAAAATCCGGTTTCATCATCTGGAGCGAACACTAAATGAGGGGGCGAGGCTTGTGATGTCTTGGTCTCCTGAGGAGCACGTAACTGTAGCGAGCTCGGATGTGCCTGGGAGGCACATCACTTAGGTGCGAGAATATGGCTTGGGTGAGAAACTTCCGCCCCCCCCCCCCCCCGAGACAACCTCTCCAGGCGACGAACGACTCAGACTACACTCACTGCGGCGGGAGAGACGGTCGAATGGCTCGTATTGATCGATTGCTACTGACTAAAAGAAACAAAAAAATAAGTTTGAAATTATTTTAATACTTTCGATATTCAACTGGTCATACTTCGTCATTATTTTTGATGTACTGAAAAAAATCTAAGAGACTGGATATCTGCTTTTGTAGAAATGCTTCCAGTCTGGCAATGACGGCTGTCGAAACGAGCGCCTTTCGAGAAATATCCCTGCGGCGGCGCGCGCCATAATGGCGCCGCAGTGTGAGCGGGGCCTCTACTAAAAATTCGGTGCTGGCGGCGCTCGCTAATTGGTGATGCCCTCCTGACGGCGCGCCTAAACGCAGTTTTGCGGGGAAGCCATACTCAGGCAATCGCCGGGGTAGGCGGTCAGCAGAATTTTGGGACGTGGCCAAACCTTCAGGGAGCGGTACTTCCGTGTTCTGCCAGCAGGCAGCAATACAAAATTTTCTGCAAGCGCTAGTCAAATAATTTCTTTCAGCGAGCGCGAGCCAAACTTTCGGCAGGCGCTTTCACTCTTGTTAAGCAGTTTCGGCCGTACGCCGAGGGAAGGTAACCCTCTACATGGCAAAGGTGTCATCGATGGCTCTTTTACCCGAGTTTGGGGTACCTTCTTCCAGCGAAAGGTACCCACGGGCTGTGCGGTCCTTCACAAAGGATCGTGCGGCCCTCAATAATGTTGGATATTCTCGCGGAAGCTCCGCGAGAATGCGGCCACTACGCCGCAACTAATTCATAAAAAGGCCGCGATTGTTCTCCGAGCATTAATCTAAAATTTCGCCAACATTCTTCCAAATATCTGCAAGCGGATCACAGGAAATCAGCGAACTATTTTTCCGGTCCCCGCCTGCCAACAAATCGCATAGCCGCCTGCCCTTGGCGATTATCTGAGTATTCGTATTCTCTTAGATAGGCGCCATTCTAAGCGAATATTTTGTTCAGCTGCAGAAAGCGTGCAAAATCTTAAGAAGCTGAATGTGTGTCTGTCTGTCTGTACGTATATGCGGAATAGAAACTTTCATTTCTGAACCGATTTGGACCAAACTTGGCCCACATACACTTCGGGGCAGGTGTCGTAGGCTACTTTTTGTTTTATCGATCGATATCGATTTTATCGATTTTTATCAATTTTTTGCAGAGTTCACCTACGGGGCTGGGAGTTGGCACAGGGGGGTAAGTGGGCATGCTGATTTCGAAAACAACACAGGGAAGGGAAATGAAGTGTAGAAGTGTGCACAGCAAAAGGCTTTACAGGGATAAGGATGGAAACTTTATTACAGTGTTTTGACAGGGCCGAGCGGAGCCGGGTAAGCAAGCTAGTCTTTCTATAAAGCTCAATGTCTGTTTGTCTGTATGTCTATTTGTGTGTTTGTCTGTCTGTGCGTATGTTCCGAATAGAAAGTTCCATTTTTGGATTGATCCGGACCAAACTTTGCACACATACACTTCGGGCCCCGGCGGGTGTCACAGTCCACTTTTCGTTATCGATCGATGTCGATTTTATCGATTTTTATCGATTTTTTTGCAGAGTTCACCTACGGGGCTAGAATTTGGAGCAGTGGGGGGGGGGGGGTAATCGAGCATGCTGATTACGATACAGTATTAGTTTTCAAGAATTACTATCCATTACTTTTATCAATTTTATCGATTTTTTGCAAAGTTTGAGCTACGGGGCTGGGAGTTGGCACAGGAGGGTAAACGAGCATGCTGATTACGAATACAGTATTAGTTTTTGGGATTATCCGCTACTTTTATCGATTTTATCAGGGCTGGGAGCTGGCACAGGGGGTGGGCAATCGAGCATGCTGATTACGAATACAATATTAGTTTTTGAAATCGTCCATTACTTTTATCGATTTTATCGATTTTTTGCAAAGTTTGAGCTACGGGGCTGGAAGATTAGCACGGGGGCTAATCGAGCATGCTAATTACTAAAATGGCGGGAACAGCGGGAATAGTGAATTGGCATGTAAGCGTAGGTACAGGGAAAGGTTGTACTAGGATAGGGATGAGAGCTTCATCATAGTCTACAGGGCCGGGCGGAGCCGGGTAAGCCAGCTAGTTAACATTGATTTTGCACTGCCCTGCAGCTAAAGCAGGCAATCCTGCGCAGATTTAATTACTTCTACGCGCCTTCTGCAGCTGAGCAAAATAGTCGCTTAGTCTGGCGCCTATCTTAACATCATTTGGCGTTGGATGATGAAAAACTCAGGAAGATCCTTTACTTCCTCTTCTCGTTATAACATTAGGTCGTAGCATAAGTTTCATCACACTTAGAGAAAAAATGTTCATAATTTTCTTTGAACAAATTTCCTCGTTTTCAAATTACAGGGAGGGCTGTTGCTTTTCCATATGCACATCCGTAAAGAATTTGATTCTCGAATTTTTTGAAATTGTTCCGAGTTATTCGTACCTAGTTCAACTTGCGTTACTGAGAAATTTTATTCCCAAACATTCATATTAGCACTTATGCTGCCAGACATCCATGGAAATTCTACAAAACTTATTTACAAGCATGTATCTACCGTCCTTTCCACAGCTGCTGCTACCCTCTGTCTGCGTCTCTGACCGGCACGCGTGGCCACTGGCCAGTATGTTGGCAACATGCAGCAACATGCTGGTGCTGAGAGTAATAGCCAAAATCTTCTACCAACATGGTTACATGTTGCAAACATGTTACTGCACGTTGTCACCATGTTAACCATATGTGCCGCTGGACACAGATCAAGGGTAGCAGCAACTATAGAGTGATGACATCTACGACCTATCATTCATTCTACGACCAGGAGACGCGAGACCGCCTTGCACACATTGTTTAAACAAGCCTAATCGTGTATAGCATCCAGGTCTAATCACTCATTGGAAACAGGGAAGAACAAAGTCAAGTTGAGACAATGTCCGCAATGCGTTTTCGCGTCTCCTAGTCATGGAATAGATGATAGATACACCGTTGGTATTAGCGGGCGGCGCGCAATCTATCAGTGGGCGGCGTTCTCCATTCTTACGCGATGAAGCGCAAGCGATATTTGCGTGAGGTACGACGCAGTGTTTTTGGTGCTTTATCGCTGATAAATTAGGTCATTGCTAGTGGTAATAAGGATAGCCCCATTTTCACGAATGGGCTGGTTTATGCATTGTGAGTTAGCTTTGAAAGCTGAGCAGGTAGTGCCAAAAAATGTGCATGCCCTTTGATTGTTAATGACTTTCTTGTAATGAAGTCTTTGGAAGAGCTTTACGCACCGTATTGTAGAGCTAGCTTCAACTTAAATTTAGAGTATGGAACGAATCACCCATCTTTCTTCGTTACTGTAGACTTACGGTAGAAACTTCAAAAAAGGTTTTTGGGCCATGAAAGGCTACATCTTTAGAAAGGAAACAAAACAGCCTGAACACTTTTACGCTGAGCTAATTAGTGGGTGATTCTAAATATGACGTTCGTAGTTATAATAATGCTTCATTAAAAAGTTGTGCGAGGTAAGCAGTAGCAGCCGCCTTTCCAACTTCCCTTAGAAGTGGAGTTACACCGTTTAGAAAGCTTCGCGACCTTGTGCGTAGGTGTTTATCGAACTCAGCGTCAGTGAAAATCCTATTACACAAATTTTCACAATTTTTTCAAACTTCCAAAACCGCAGCATTCTTTACAGTGACACATATGCTTGAAGTTTCTACCGTAATCCTACAGTGATGAAGAGCCACCGGTGATTCGCTCTATATCGTAAATCTAAGTTGAAGCCAGCTCTACAAAACGGTACCTAAAACTTTTCGAAATACTTCATTACGATAGCGTTATCAACAATCAAACAGTAGGCACTTTTTTGGAACACCTGTATATATTAGGTTGGTGCAAAAGTTCTGTCGTTTCATTTTTAAAAATTTGTAACTTTGCGCTGTTTCAACGGATTTGCTTGCGTGTAATTTTATTAGAAAGGATAAGTCTTTCGCTTTTGAAAACTGTTTTGTGTAGCTTCTGTTTCACATTGGGTGCGGAGATAAAAATGGAAAACTAAGACCATATAACCTTTGACCATTTTAAGTTAGGTCACCAAAAATCTGGAATGCTGCAGAAAAATCTGAAATCGTCAATACACATGTTTTTTGGCCTACTCTTTGCAACTGTAAAAGTTTGTGCTGTTTGGACGTCTCTGTGAGAAGTTATGATTTTCGCGAAACTAATTAAAATAATAACAAACTAATTAATTTTGGCGTTTTCCATAGTAAACTCGATATTAATAACTTCTCACAGAGATTCCAAACATAACAATTTTTTCACAGATGCAAAAGATAGGTTAAGAAACAAATGTACTGACGAGTTCAGATTTTTCTGCAGCATTCCAGATTTTTGGTGACCTAACTCAGAATGGTCAAAGTTTACATGGTCTTAGTTTTCCAGAAGCTCCACAAAACAGCGATTGAAAGCGGAAGACCTAACCCTTCTAATAAGACTATAAACAAACAAATTCGTTGAAATCTCGCGAAGTTACAAATTTTTGAAAATGAAACCAGGGTGTCTCAAAAGTATGCATGCACTGTTTGATCGTTAATACCTCTCTTCCCAAGAAGTCTTTTGCTTTGCTTCAGGAATCGTTTTGTAGAGCTTGCTTCAGCTTAGATTTGCAGTAAAGAACGAATCACCCATTTCTCTTGATTACTGTAGGATTACGGTAGAAACTTCGAAGAGGGTTTTGAGCCATGAAAGGCCATATTTTGTCTCAGAAAGGAAACAAAACAGCCCGAAAATTTTTACACTAGGCTTTTAGAGTTGTTGATTCTAACTGTAAAGTTTCCAACTTATGATGCTTCAGTGAAGAGTTATGCCGGGTAAGAGGTAGCGGCCATTTTTTCAATGTTTATAAAAAGTGCGGTTACACCGTTTAGAAAGCTTCGTAATCTTATGAATAATTGAGTATTGAACTCAGCGTCCATAAAAACCCTATTATACAAGTTTTCACATTTTTTTGAAAAATTCTGAAACGGCAGCTTTTCCATATTGACATCATATGTTTCAAGTCTCTACCGTAATCCTACAGTAATGAAGGGAGATGGGTGATTCTATACTGCAAATCTAAGTTGAAGCCAGCTGTACAAAACGGTACCTGAAGCAAGGCAAAAGACTTCTTAGGAAGAGAGATATTAACGATCAAACAGTGCACACATACTTTTGGGACACCCTGTATATATATATATCAGTAGCGTACCCAGGATTTCGGCTCGGGGGGGGGGGGGCACGACAAAAATTTTTTTCTAAAGAAGGTGCGTGGCATTAGCCACGCACTCCGAAAATTTTTTTAAGGTAGTACTCTGCGTTGATACCACTGCTT
>CATQJL010000112.1:772025-787064 GCA_958299035.1 Cylicocyclus nassatus
AAATTTAAGTCTTTCCATCCTTGTTTTTCTTCTTATCTGACTTTCGCTCAAGTGCTTATTCGTTGCTAGGTGTTGATCTGACTTTTGGTCCTGAGATCCGATTTTCGTTCAGCCTAATTTGCATATCGATCAATAACTTTGCTTCTCTGCCATCCTCCTTTGTTGCACTATTTCCATCGACATGCCTCTTAAAACTACAATCCCTCCCAAGCCTACAAAGTCACGCAATACTCAAAACCTGCTGATCCTCTTCCTCCGCCACAACACGTCATGGATTCTAGTGCATCACAGTTTCGCAATTCTAGTGCATCACAGGTCCTCGGCTCGCTTTCGCCTCGGAGCACCTCAGATGACTCTCGTACCGAATCAGTTGTTCAGCTATTCAAAAACTCTTGGATCTTAATATCCCTGATGTGCGAGAAATTACAAATGAGATTCTCGTGAGGCTTGGAGAGTTTGGCGAGACTGCGATCGAAAGAGATTGCAGATCGAGAAGCATTGTTATCGCAGGCCTCCCTGAGCTTAGGGGGGATGGGCGCAATGAACCAACCACTTCAACAATATTACTTCTTCAGCCACCGTTCTGCTGTCTTACAGTGTTTTCGGCGTGAAATATATTGTATTTGGTGTAATTGCAGAACGCATGCTACATATTTCACGCCAAAAACGCTTTAGGAAGCCGAACGACCTACTTTTCTTCTACTACTTCCTCTTCCTCTACTACTTCCATTTATTCGAACAATTAGTTCGATAAACATCGATTGTGTAAATAGCTATTCCTATCTCCTACTATCTTCTTATCTTTCACTCGAACAAACAGTTCCATAAATCGGTTTTTGTTTTTAGGTGTATTTAGGCGTATCAGTAAACCACCGATCTCATGTGACAGTGAACTGGCTGAAATAAGAACGTTTCAAGAATATTTCGTAGACCGGGGTCTCGTTCTGGACAAAAGCGAGAGGAGGATTCAGTCGCTTCTGGAGGTGGTCAAGGTAGCTATGTTATCCTGTGTTTTAATTTTTCAAGTTTGTTTACTCGACTACTTATTGCTTACATAAAGGAGCGCAAAGCGTCTTTTCAACAAGAAAAGAGTACTTTCTGAGTGGTCTGAATATGAATCTCTTTCCGCAAATTTAAACCATTTTTGACTGTTTGTGGGGTGCTCCCAAGGTGTTGCAATGGATGTATTGAACTTGGTGCTACCTGCTGAACTTTTTTGATTTGCTATGATATACCTCTTATAACTGGAGAGTTCCTCATCAGTTCTGACAAGATCGGCTCCCTGTATAGTTTTTCGAAGTAATTTACGGCGAAAGTACTGCTGTAAAGAGCATGGATTCCTCTTTCGAATGTATATGATTTCCACGAATTCCATCGAGTGGCAAGGAAGTTGTGATTGTTTGAAAATGATGCGCAAGAACCTTCGGACCAACCTAATATATATTAGGTGGGTGCAAAAGTTCTTGCGCCGGATTTTCAAAAATCATAACTTCCTTTCTTCTCAACGATTTTTCTCAAAATTTTTTTTGTGAAAGAGGAAACTTTTTCTTTATAGCGGTCCCTTTACCATGAAGTAGCATTGGTAAGTTCGAAAGTTGAAAGCAGTTGAAGGAAATTAGTCAAGGTCGACATTTTTCAAGCTGGATCACGAAAAATTCTGGAAGCATATTTATTTGATAGAGAAAATTTTGCACATTACAGCGGTACCTTTTTCATGAATTAAAACGAAGTAGATCGAGAGTTAGAAGCAAATAAAGAGAATTTCTTCACTTTTGCAATTTTTGAGCATGCTCAAAAAAGCTTGAAAATGTCACAGAAAAGTTGATATATTCGGATTTTCGGGTCTGCGTTTTTCACGGAAATCAAAATTGCTCCCGATTGGCACGATTCTTGCTCAGCTAGAAAGGGAAGGCACAAAATCCATGTTTATGACTTTTTCGCCTATTCTGTGACGTTTGCAAGCTTTTTTGATCATGCTCAAAAATCGCAAAACTAAAGAAATTCGCTTTATTTGCTTCTAACTCTCGATCTACTTCGTTTTAATTCATGAAAAAGGTACCACTGTAATGTGCAAAAATTTTTGTATCAAATAAATATGCTTCCAGAATTTTTCGTGATCCAGCTTGGAAAATTTCGATCTTGATTAAGTTTCTTCATTTGCTTCTAAATCTCGAACTTACCAATGATAATTCATGGCAAAGCTACCGCTATAAAGAAAAAGGTTTTCTCTTTCATACAAAAATAATCTTGAGAAAAATTGTTGAGAAGAAAGGAAGTTATGATTTTTTGGAAATCCGGCGCAAGAACTTTTGCACCCGCCTAATATATACAGGGTGTCCCAAAAGTAAGTACACACTTTTCAATCGTTAATATCTCTCTTCCCATTGCCTCTTTTTCCGCCTTCTAAACAACATTTTGTAGAGGAGGCTTCAACTTAGACTTGCGGTATCGAGCGAATCACCGGTCTTACTTCATTACTGTAGGATTACTGTAGGAACTTCGACAAGGATTTTAGGCCATTAAAAGCCATATTCTCCCTTGGAACAAAACCAAACAAGCCAAAAACCCTTGTGCTATGATTGTGGAAGCCCCTGATTTCAAATATAAAGTTTCCTTTTACTGTGATGCTTCTTTCAAAAGTTATCCCAGGTAAGCCGTAATAGCAGAATTCCCAGTATCTGTCAGAAATGTGATTCACTGTCAAAAAAGCTATCACTTGTAAAAAGTTGTGCAATGGAATCAGGCGCGAAAACCCTAGCGCACAATTTTTCAGATTTTTTGAAAAAAATTTGTCAGACATATTTTTCAATAATTCCACATGCTGGAAGTTCTTACCGTAATCCCACAGTAACAAAGGGCGATCGGTGATTCGATCGAAACTGTAAATCTATGTTGAAGCATCCTCTACAGCATGGTACTTGACTGGCAAAAAAGGACCCATTGGGAAGAGAGATATTGGCGTTTGAAAAGTGTGTACTTACTTTTGGGACACCCTGTATATTAGGTTGAACCGAAAGTTCGTTCGCACCTTTTCAAAAATTCATAACTTCTTTCCATCACCACAATTTTGCACAACTCAAATTTTGTTAGAAAGCGTAAAGCATGTAGCTTCCAAAAGTCCCCTGGTGACTTTTTCAACGTGCTCAGATTGCAGAGATAAAAATGAAAGAACGAAATCATCCGAAATTCGGAATTTTTGAGCAAAATTTCTAAAAATTTAGAAAATGTGCGATAGAATCCAGAACAGCCATCATCTTAAGTTTTCTTACATTTTATCGGTAACTGAGTCAAGTCTGTGCTGATCGAGCTCTTCCTTCAAAAGTTATGATTTTTTGAAAAAAAATGCCGAAAAATCAATTTCTTAAGAATTCTGTGGAAATTGATTTTTCGGCATTTTTTTTCAAAAAATCATAACTTTTGAAAGAAGAGCTCGATCAGCACAGACTTGACTCACTTAGTGATAAAATATAAGAAAACTTAGGCTGATGGCTGTTCTGGATTTTATCGCACGGCTTCTAAATTTGTAGAATTTTTGCTTAAAAATTCTCGAAAGTTCTTGCGTAATTCAAACAACATTCAATAACTTTTCAATAACTAAATATAAATTCACAGTTTTGTTTTCTAAAAATATTAGAAGGCTTGCGCTCCATGACTGACGTTCAAGCACAAGATTCCATGAGCTAGACATCGAGAACGAAGCTCTCAAATATGGGGCTTCAAAATTTGCGATTTTGAGTTTGGTGCCAGAAAATCGTAGAGTGTCGCTAGCTAGCCGAAAAAAATCTGCAAAAATTGGTTACACAGCAGAAGTTCATATGTTATTTTGGAAGGCTTCGATCTTGTGCTGTGAAGCAAGAACAAAAAATTCGTGAATTATGTCATTTTGCGGAAAAAATCTCCTCATTAACGCAATTTTTCGGCAAAAACACTTTTTTACACTCCAAAAAGCGTCGCAAGGTTCCAAATAGGCATTATGTCTTATTTCTGGTTGCAAACTGTGTTTTTGTAGAAAATTTATAGCGATAAGGGGATTTCTCCTGTACAATCACAAATTCCACAAATTTTTTGTTTTCGTATTTCCATGCGAGATCAGAGCCTGCTAAAATAACGCATGGACTTCTGCTGTGTAAGTAATTTCTACAGATTTTTTTCGGCTAGCTAGCGGCACTCTGCGATTTTCTGGCACCAAACTCAAAATCGCAAAATTTCAAGCCCCATATTCGAGAGCTTTGTTCTTGATTTCCAGCTCACGGAATCTTATGCTTAAACATCCATCATGAAGCGTAAGACTTCTAATATTTTTAGCATACAAGAATGTGAATTTAGGTTTAGGTGTTGAAAAGTTATTGAATTTTGTTTGAATTACGCAAGAACTTTCGAGCCAACTTAATATATTAGGTCGTTCCGAAAGTTCTTGCGCACGATTTTCAAAAATGCATAACTCTTTAAATTCTCAACAAATCTACAAGATCTATTTGCATAAGAGGGGAACTCATGCTCTTTGTATTTGTTCCTGAACTGTTCGTTAATTTATACAAATGAAGGAGATAGAAGCTCAAAACCGAAATCACTCAAAATTTGAATTTTTTGTGTAGGGTCATAAAAAATCGGAGACTTGCAACAAAAATCGGTGCAGTCGGTATTGTAGGTTCTTTCACCAGCTCTTTCTAACAGTGCAAAGTTTGCGCCGATTGAGCGTCTCTATGAAAAGTTACGATTTTTGAGCAAGCAATACAAAAGTGCGAATTTGGTTTATTTTGGCATTTTTCAGGGAAATCACTTTTTTATAGAGACGCTCAATCAGCGCAAACTTTGCACAGTTACAAAGAGCTGGCGAAAGAACCTATAATACTGACTGCTCCATTTTTTGTTGCAAGTCTTCGATTTTTTATGGCCCTACACGAAAAATTCAAATTTAGAGTGATTTCGGTTTTGAGCTTCTATCGCCTTTGTTTGTATAAATTAACGAACAGTTCAAGTACATTTGCAAAGAACATGAGTTCCTCTCTTAAGTGAAATTTTGATTGTACAAACTCGCGGAGAATTTGAAGAGTTATTGAATTTTTGAAAATCGTGCGCAAGAACTTTCGGAACCACCTAATATACAGGCTGTCCCAAAAAAATGTGAACACTGTTTGATTGTTAATAACTTCCTTGCTTTTATGTCTTTCGCCGAGCATAAGGCACCATTCTTTAGAGCGAGGTTCAACCTAGATCAGCATTATGGAGCGAATCATCGATCACTCTTCATTACTGTAGGATTACGGTAGAAACTTCGAGAAGTATTTTAGGTTATTGGATGCAATATTCTGCCTCGGAACAAAACCAAACAAGCCAAAAACTCTTATACTATGGTAATGGCAGCCGCTGATTTCGAATATGAAGTTTCCACTTTACTGCGATGCTTCTTTCCATGGTTATCCCAAGTAAACCGTAATAACCGACTTTCCAGCATTTGTCAGAAATGTGATTACACAGTCAAAAAAGCTAAAAACACTTGTAAAAAGCTGTGCCGCAGAATCAGCGTGCCCGAAAACCCTACGATTTTACAGATTTTTTGGAAAAAATTTTGTCAAATGGCATATTTCACAGTGGATCCACATGCTGAAAGTTCATACCGTAATCCTACAGTAACGAAGAGCGATCGATGTTTTGCTCCACGCTTTAAATCTAAGTTGAACCTTGCTCTACAGAATGGTGCCTTAAGCTCGGCGAAAGACATGAAAGCAACGGAGTTATTAACGATCAAACAGTGTTCACATTTTTTGGGACACCCTGTATATCCTACGTGGCGTAACCAGGATTTCGGCTCGGGGGGGGGGGCGACAAAAAGTTTTTTCTGATGAAGGTGCGTGGCGTTAGCCACGCACTTCATCAGAAAAAACGCCCCGAAAAATTTTTTTTTTGTGAGGCTAAATTGAATTTTTAAAAATTTTTAAATTATTTCAATTATTTACAAGTATAAACAAGTCATTTGCACATTTTTATAACCCATACAAGTAACTTTCAAAAATTTCGCGACCCATTGTCGGGGGGGGGGGGGCGCCTCCCGCCTCGCCCTCCTCCCCTCGGTACGCCACTGATATCCTACTATAAACGCGCTAAGGCCGTCTGTTTTTTTGTCTGTGTGTGTGTCTGTGTGAAAATCTGTCTGTCACGAAATTCGTAGGAAGAGTTCCAGCCAACCTCTTGAGCCCAAATTTTGCATATTACATCCTAGCAGCAGGAAAGTCCAATGTGCAAAAGCACAAGCGGATCCGATTAGTGGATCCGCTAGAAATTGCGCGTGAAACGGATCCACTTAACTTCTGGCCAGCAAAATTGGGTCCGTATATAAACTTTTTGCAAAGTTGTGGAGATGTTTGACAAGCTAATGTACAAGCCATGGACTTTAGCCCAAAAAATTCGACTAAAGTTGGTTACTTTACGAAGATGGCGCCAAAAAGAATTAGTTGCGTAAATGCTCAATTTCCCAAGATTTTACCTGATCATTTGAAAAGATTTTTGCACAGAGATGTAGCTCACGATGATTAATACCGTTATGGCGACTACCAAGCCATAAAAAGTCCACAAACCTACTCAAATTTGCATTTATTCTTCCGAGAAAAGTTTCATCCACGTGAGAATACCGATCTCAAAAAAAAAAGCTCTAGGAATGAGTAGATGTTTACAAATCATTCGTGATAGTCTGCATAACGCGGTGAGTTTCAATGTCACTATTATGCGGGAATGAGTGGGACCTAGATAGTAGAGCCAGTGCGAGCCCCTGCGAAGCAGAGGTGACGCACTGGTACATATATATATATATATATTAGGTTGGTCCGAAAGTTCGTTCGCACCATTTTCAAAAAATCATAACTTCTTTGCATCATAAAGATTTTGCGAAATTTAAATTTTGTCAGAAAGCGTAAAGCATGTAGTTTCCAATAGTTCCCTGGAGGCTTTCCAGCATGTTCAGGTTGCAGAGATAAAAATGAAAGAACGAAAACATCCGAAATTCGGAATTTTTGAGAAACAATTCCAAAAATCTAGAAACTGCGCGATAAAACCCAGAAAAGCCATTATCCAAATTTTTCTTATATTTGATTACTATCTGAGTTAAATTTGTGCTAATCGAGCTTTTCTTTCAAAAGTTATGATTTTTTGAAAAAAAATTCCGAAAAATCAATTTTTTAGGAATTCTTAGGAAAGTGATTTTTCGGAATTTTTTTTCAAAAAATCATAACTTTCAAAAGAACAGCTCGATCAGCACAAACTTAACTCAGATAGTAATCAAATATAAGAAAAATTAGGATAATGGCTTTTCTGGGTTTTATCGCGCAGTTTCTAGATTTTTGGAATTGTTGCTCAAAAACTCCGAATTTCGAATGTTTTCGTTCTTTCATTTTTATCTCTGCAATCTGAACATGCTGGAAATTCGCTAGGGGACTATTGGGAACTAGATGCATTACTCTTTCTAATAAAATTTAAATTGCGCAAAACCGTCGTGAGAAAAGAAGTTATGATTTTTTGAAAATGGTGCGAACGAACTTTCGGACCAACCTAATATATATATTAGGTTGTCCCGAAAGTTCGTTCGCACCATTTTCAAAAAATCATAACTTCGCCAGATTTCAACGGATTTGCTTGCTCGTAATTTTATTAGAAAGAATAGATCTTCCGCTTTCAAGCCCTGTTTTGCGGAGCTTCTGTCTCACACTGAGTGCCGAGATAAAAATGGAAAACTAAGACCATGTAAACTTTGACCATTTTAAGTTAGGTCACCAAAAATCTGGAATGCTGCGGAAAAATCTGAAATCGTCAGTACATATGTTTTTTGGCCTACCCTTTGTGTATGTGAAAAGTTTGTGTTGTTTGGACATCTCTGTGAGAAGTTATGAATATCGAGTTTACTATGGATAACGCCAAAATTAATTAATTTGGCAATTTTCGTGAAAATCATAACTTCTCGCAGAAACGTCCAAACAGCGCAAGCTCTTCACATTTGCAAAGAGTAGGCCAAAAAACATATGTACTGACGATTTCAGATTTTTCTGCAGCATTCCAGATTTTTGGTGACCTAACTTAAAATGGTCAAACTTTACATGGTCTTAGTTTTCCATTTTTATCTCGGCACTCAGTGCGAAGCAGAAGCTACATAAAACAGCGCTTGAAAGCGGAAGATCTATTCTTTCTAATAAAATTACGAGCAAGCAAATCCGTTGAAATCTGGCGAAGTTACGAATTTTTGAAAATGGAGGGACAGAACTTTCGGTTCAACCTAATATATTAGGTTGTCCCGAAAGTTCGTTCGCACCATTTTCAAAAAATCATAACTTCTTTGCATCATAACGATTTTGCGCAATTTGAATTTTATCAGAAAGCGAAAAGCATATAGTTTCCAATAGTACCCTGGTTACTTTCCATCATGTTCAGATTGCAGAGATAAAAATGAAAGAACGAAAACATCCGAAACTCGGAATTTTTGAGCAAAAATTCCAAAAAACTAGAAACCGCGCGATAAAATCCAGAAAAGTCATTATCATAATTTTTCGAATATTTGATTATAACTGAGTTAAGTTTGTGCTGATCGAGCTCTTCTTTCAAAAGTTATGATTTTTTGAAAAAATGCCGAAAAATCGATTTCTTAGGAATTCTTAGGAAATTGAATTTTCGGCATTTTTTTTTCAAAAAATCATAACTTCTGAAAGAAGAGCTCGATCAGCACAAACTTAACTCACTTAGTAATCAAATATTAGGAAAATTATGATAATGGCTTTTCTGGATTTTATCGCGCGGTTTCTAGATTTTTAGAATTTTTGCTCAAAAATTCCGAGTTTCGGATGTTCTCGTTCTTTCATTCTTATCTCTGCAATCTGAACATGTTGGAAAGTAATCAGGGTACTATTGGAAACTACAAGCTTTGCGCTTTCTAAATAAATTTTAGCTGCCCAAAATCGTTATGATGCAAAGAAGTTATGAATTTTTGAAAATGGTGCGAACGAACTTTCGGGACAACCTAATATATATTAGGTCGTTCCGAAAGTAATGTCGCTTTTTTCAAATGAACGCCACATTTCGTGGAACCAAGATTTTCAAGAGCTCTAGGGATCAGGCAATGCAAAATTTCGTCCTCTTTCTAATGGTTGTAATCTCATTGCGTAATATTCAATGAGCTCTCAAAGAATTACTAAAACCTGCGACTTATGCTTTTTGTCATGGTCAAGTTCGGCTATTTTTCTATATTTTTGTACTGATTCCCCGAAGATATACAAGTAACAAATAAATAGAGCAAAAACTATAGGACACAAAACAATTTTTTCCTTTTCCTTAGTTTGCTTCTTAGAGTTTGTAGAACCAATTTTTCAATGCTGTCAAATTCCATATTTGGTCAACTCAGACCTCACAGAACAGCAACCGGCAAGCAACTCGGGTGTCATTCAACGCAGCTTTTTCTCCTCTTTTTACCAGTTGTTTTTGGTTTCCGATCCATAAAGTTTTCCGGGAAAAAATCATCATAATTCAGGTTTTCCAAGGCGCCCCAGACTGTACCCAAAATTTCCGAAAGTTGCTAATCTGCAGCGGTAAATGCTTATATGCTTTGTAGAATTAGTGTTAAACCATAATCTACCTTTGTAAGTTTCAGAATCCGAAAGTTTACTTGTTTGATGCATATGTGTTTGAGACAAGCCTGCAAAAATTCGGTGACTTCATTGGAAAATCTCTACAAAAATTATGACGAGATACAGGGAGCAGGAAAAAATAGCACCGTTTCCTATAGGGTTTGCTCTATCCATCCATTGCTTGGACTCCTTCCGGAATTTATTGAAAAAAATTAGAAAAATTGTGAAACTTGACCTTCCCAATAAGCATGGGTTGTAGATTTTAGTAATTTTTGAAAAGCTCATCAAGTATTTGCAGTGAAATTATAGCCATTGGAGAGAGCATGAAATGCTGCATCGAATGCTTCCAAGATCTCCTAGAAAGCTTGCTTCCACGGAATGTAGCGTTCAATTGAAAAAAGCGACATTACTTTCGGAACGACCTAATATATATATATATATATATCAGGTTGTCCCATAAGTTCCGTCCGTTCCAACTTTCAATCACAATAAGTCATGAACTTCTTGGTTTTAGACAGGCGTCAAGGTACCATTTGATAAAGCAAAGCAAGCTCTACAAGATAACTCTCTTGCTTTCGCACTAGTTTGAATCCATCTCAAGTTTGAAGCCAAAAACCAAAAAGATCCAACCGCCCGAAAAATAAAGAAAAAATCGTAACTTCGTTTAGAAAAATCCTAGAAAATTCCTAACTTGCTCACAGATACCCTATCCACATCAGACGTTTATATATACTGTTGCTGTATTTTTTACTTAAATAGAAATCGAGAAAACGAAAATTTTCATGTTTTTGCCAAAGTGATGCTGTGCTGTTCTCACACAAGTAGTTGTATACTACAGACCAGTACAAGTACAGACACAAATTTTCAGCGCTCTAAAGGCTTTAGTTCTCGGGAAATAATCGTTTTAAGACGAAACACCCGACTGTACGAAGCTAAATTCAATGTTTCTCGAGAACTAAAGCCTTTAGAGCGCTGAAAATTTGTGTCTGTACTTGTACTGGTCTGTAGTATACAACTACTTGTGTGAGAACAGCACAGCATCACTTTGGCAAAAACATGAAAATTTTCGTTTTCTCGATTTCTATTTAAGTAAAAAATACAGCAACAGTATATATAAACGTCTGATGTGGATAGGGTATCTGTGAGCAAGTTAGGAATTTTCTAGGATTTTTCTAAACGGAGTTACGATTTTTTCTTTATTTTTCGGGCGGTTGGACCTTTTTGGTTTTTGGCTTCAAACTTGAGATGGATTTAAACTGGTGCGAAAGCAAGAAAGTTATCTTGTAGAGCTTGCTTTGCTCTATCAAATGGTACCTTGGAATCTGTCTAAAACCAAGAAGTTCATGACTTACTGCGATTAAAAATTGAAACGGACGGAACTTATGGGATAACCTGATATATACAGGGTGTCCCAAAAAATGTATCGAACGTTTAACACGTTGACGACGAGCCATTTTTTGAAGGTCTGTCCCTGTGGACGAACCGTTTCCGGGCATTTTCACAGCAGGCTGCACATGTATATGCATGCATCTATGCGTGAGATACACAAATGCAAGTGGGCGGGGCAGCTCCGCCCACTTTTGGCAAGCCCCGCCCACTTCTCAAAAATGCTGGAAATTGCTCAAAATCAACGAATTCGCGCAAATTCCAGCATTTTCGAAAAGTGGGCGGAGCTTGACACTGAGGGGGTAGAGCCTGCATTTCGGGGAGCGGGGTCAAAATTAAGATTATTTGAGGTTCCCCTATCATCTAAGAGCTTTTCTATGTGATTTGAGAACGAAGGAAGTTTTTTGTAGAGGGCAATGGAGTGGGCGGAGTTTGCCAAAAAGGGGGCGGGGCCAACATGAAATACTTTCGAGCCTAACTTAATTATATGAACACAAATTGGGACCATTGTGCACATTAAAACTGATGTTTAGGGTGTCGCGCACCATTGCGCGACATCGTCCACAGGGACAGACTGCCTGTCGCGCACCATTGCGCGACACCGTCGTCAACGTGTTAATCGTTAATATCTCTCTTCCCAAGAAGTCTTTTGCCTTGCATCAGGTGCCGTTTTGTAGAGCTGGCTTCATCTTAGATTTGCATTATAGAACGGATCATCCATCTCTCTTCATCACTGTAGGATTACGGTAGAAACTTGAAACATGGTGGCAATGTGGAAAAAGCTGCAGTTTCACAATTTTTCAAAAAAATGTGAAAACTTGTGTATTGGAGTTTTTATGGACGCTGAGTTCAATACTCAACTATTAAGATTACGAAGCTTTCTAAACGGTGTAACCGCACTTTTTAGAAACATTGAAAAAATGGCCGCTACCTCTTACCTGGCATAACTCTTCAATGAAGCATCATAATAAGTTGGGAACTTTACAGTTATAATCAGCAATTCTAATTAGCCTGGTGTAAAAGTTTTCAGGCTGTTTTGTTTCCTTTCTGAGGCAAAATATGGCCTTTCATGGTTCAAAACCCTCTTTGAAGTTTCTACCGTAACCCTACAGTAATGAAGAGAGATGGGTGATTCGTTCTATAATGGAAATCTAAATTGAATCCAGCTCTACAAAACGGTACCTGAAGCAAGGCAAAATACTTCTTGGGAAGAGAGATATTAACGATCAAACGTTCTAAACATTTTTTTGGGACACCCTGTATATATAAGGCCGTTTTAAAAGTAATTTCGCTTTTTTTAAACGGGGCCACATTTGATGTAACAAAGGTTTCTAGGAGATCTTGGAAGCATTCGATGCAGAATTCCATTTTCTTTTTAATGGTTATGAAATCGTTGCAAAAAGTCAATGAGCTTTCAGAAAATCAAAGACTGCCAAGATGGTACTATGAGTTAGCATTAGATTTACAGTTAGCACTAAATTTTACAAAGCAAGTGAGGGTTTACGGGTTCGAAATATCAAATTTCGAGTTTTTCGGATACAGCCTGGGGCTCGCTAAAAATGAGTTATGATGATTTCTCCCCGGAAACCAAACAAATCGGACACAAAAAACATCTGTTAGAAAGAGGAGAAAATGCTGCATCGAGTAGTGTGCGAGCTGCTCTTCTTTTGATGTTCTAAGAGGATTTAGCTGCCCAAGTATGGAAATCGGTAGCATCAGTTGAAATTCTGTTAAAAATGTATGACAAACTATGGAAAGGAGAAAAAGTAGTTTTGCATTCTGTAAGGTATCATGCTCTATAAAGGCGTACTTGCACTTTTTCGGAGGGTTGATATAAAAGTTTTCAAAAATTGTGAAACTTGACTATCTCAAAAAGCATAGGTCGCAGATTTTGATTATTTTCTGAAAGCCCATTGACTGTTTTGCAAAGATTTCATAACCGTTAGAAAGAGATTAACCGTGTGCAACACAGACACTTTCAGGTACTATTAGGAATTGAGTTCTTATCCTTGGTTTTCAGGAAAACACGAAAGTTCTTCTCAAGCGACAAATTTCAAACACTTCGACTTCACTCAAAACTTTGGGTATGGAGCTTATCTGACATGCTGATTACAGATGTAGCACACAGTCCATAAAATAAGGTTCCTTTGTTGGCTAACGGCTGAAAGTACACTCTTTTTCGCCGCGCGCGATTTCGCAGTCCGAAACGTGTTACTAGGTCGTTAAAATCCTCTACCTTTTCATCGTTTCTCCAACTTGATTTCACTTTTGCTTCGCAAAAGTTCTGTGCAGTTGTTCAGATCCAATTCTAAGAATCGACTTTGTCCATTCTTTAATGTATTTCTTATTGATGCATTGCGTTTTGGTCCTGCAAATTTGTCATGGTTCAGTTTCGCAACAAGTGCTCCAGAAATCCTTCAGAAGGTCATTCAAAAATATGTTAAAAATGGACAAATCCGAGCAAAAACAGCGTTAGCAGCACGAAGCAGCTGAGAGAAGCTCACCAAAAGTGAGCTTCATATCGCGTAGCAGCGAGGAGCAGCAACGGGCAGCAAGCAGCAGCGCCGCATCGCTAGCTATAACGGGTCTGTTTCGCGTTGGCTGCAGCAGCTAGCAGCAGCAGCGTCGCCTGACGTCAATCGATGCGCACAAAAGGCGTTGCTGCTGGCAGCGTCTTATCGTCAGCTATAGCGACCCATCGACAGGTATATCTCAAGCCTTAGGCCCCGGACAGACTTCACGCGATTTGATCGAGACAACTGTTACAACATCATTTCATGCCGATCAACTTGCATTTCGGTTATGATATTTTTCCAGCCTGAAATTTTTGAATGTGAAATGAAAATGAATGGAAATGGACGATCAAATCGCGCACTCAATGGCCTTAGGCCTCGGACAGAGTTCACGCGACTTGATCGTCGCGATTTAATCGCCGCGCTTTTCATTCATTTTCATCCTACATTCAAAAATTTCGAGCTGGAAAAGTATCACAACCCAAATGCAAGCTGATCGGTATGCAATGAACTCGTAACAGTTGTCTTGTAGCGACTGAATCGCGACGATCAAATCACTTGAACTCTGTCCGAGGCCTTAGTCTCTACTTCATAAGTCGATATTCCGCGCTGCTCGTTGAAAGAAAAGTGTGAGAAGTCTGAACCATATGCACCGTAAGCCGTATCAACAAAGAGAGAAAGTATCACCAACCACAAAGCGCCAGACGCTCATAGCGCAACACATCGCCAAGTCCCAGGACAAAAATGGGGTGTGGTCCGGAAGGACAAAACCTCATTGGAGCGAACGTATGGAGACCACGCCTCCCCATTAACGCCTGTAACACTGAGCAGGAGGTCAGCCAGGTGAGACTGGCGCTCTTTGGCACAGACTGGCACCTCTTTTGGCACATGCGCTAACCAGAGGTGCGATGGGGGGAGCCGAGCCCACCAAAACTGAAGGTGGTCCCAGGTTCCACTGGCCGGCCAAAAGTGAAGGTGGTAGTGCCGGACACTCACCTCCCAAAAACGTCGACCGGGGGAGGGGGGGGGGAGCGTTAACGTCGACTGATTCTATCCTTCCAAGTCGTTGCCGCCGGTGCGCGGAAAATAAGCAAAACAAATGCAAAAGAGACATTCAAAGCATATTTTTTATGTATACAGCATAAATATCTAAAATAAACGTGTTTAGAAAATAGTGTGTTTTGAAGTGAAACTCAGCGGGAATTTATAGATTTTATTGAGTAAATTTTCTTATGACGTATTGCGAAGAAAGTTGGTCGATCCAGGCAATAATCGCCGAGATCTAGAATTTCGAATGATAAAATAATGAAAAATCGTGAAAAATCAGTCCACTGTTACAAATCTGCTGGCTGAAGACCTCCGCAGTTGCGACTTCATAGGTTTTGTAGGGTGAGGTTTGCCCTATCAGAATATCTCTTAGCTGTACCGATCCAGTGAAACATCGCCGAGATCCAGGCTCTTAAAAAAGCAGGTAAATTTTTTCTCAGCTCAGAACTTCTTCAGAACTGCATGAATCATGTTGCGACTTCATAAGTTTT
>CATQJL010000112.1:787564-850064 GCA_958299035.1 Cylicocyclus nassatus
AGCTCATAACTTCTTCAGAACTGCATGAATCATGTTGCGACTTCATAATTTAGATTCTCCTCTTCAAGAGCTTTCAGATGATATATAATATGTGGGGGATTCAATGTTTCTTGCGGCTCTAAGCCAGGGTGGAGTACTCCTCTTCACTGATTCTCCACCCCGCCCATTTCAAGGTATTGGCGGGAGGCCGCCAGTGGAGAATTAGTGAAGAGAGGTACTCCACCCCCGGGCATATGCCGTGAGAGGCGTGAATCCCCCACATATTATATATCATTTGAAAGCTCTTGATGAGGAGAATCCAACCTATGAAGTCGCAACATGATTCATGCAGTTCTGAAGAAGTTATGAGCTGAAAAAAATTTTTACCTGCTTTTTTAAGAGCCTGGATCTCGGCGATGTTTCCTGATAGGGCAAACCTCACCCTACAAAACCTATGAAGTCGCAACATCACACACCTTCAAAGTCCGGGTTTATAAGAGTTTAAATGTCAGTTGTCATTAAGCAACCTGAAATTGAGAAGATTTTTAAGGTTTTTCAAAATTCTCGTTCTCGGCGGCCACTCCTCAAATCAAACTGATTTTTTCACCGTCTGGTAGAACAACACTTACACTTTAAAACCTATGAAGTCGCAACTGCGGAGGTCTTCAGCCAGCAGATTTGTAACAGTGGAATGATTTCTCACGATTTTTCACTATTTTATCATTCGAAATTCTGGTTCTCGGCGATTACTGCCTGGATCGACCTACTACTACATAGATATATGCTCTTAATGCTTTCTTTTACATTCCTTTTGCTTAATTTCCTTGAGCTTTAGCGTCGAGTACGGTTTTCCTCGTTTCTCATGGTTTCGTTGATCTAGGAAGTCTTTCGAAATATAACTCTTTGATATTCTGAGAGAAACGTTACGTGTGAAATTAGGCAGCGATGGGTCTGCTAATAACGTAGCTGGCTTTTCATGCAAAAGTTTGCTATTGCAAATCTAACTTTTTTCAGTGGACTTGAGGCATGAAAGATGTCTCATCGTTTGTTCCTAGGATAATTGGGAAACAAGATGAAGTGTGTGTATGTTATCATGCAGCGCAGTGATCGAGCTTGAGACGAGCGGCAGTTCAGAGAAGGGAGAAAGGAAGCAGGTGATATTGTTCGCACAGACGAGATGAATCAAAACGATCATATGCTGCACAGCAGTTCCCTTTCGCTTCAAAGACTATTAAGTCCTTTTTCTTGTGAAATTATAAAAAGCATTCAATTACTCGCTGATGTTTGACAAACTCGAAAATTTCTTTCATAATCAGTTCTATTGCATTCAGCTTTCTTTCTCCTATCTGCGTTGTTTGTCTTGAAGATTGAACAAAAATACTTCATTCTCGATCGAAAAAAAAACAGACTGCGACTACTTTACAGTGTACTGCAAACAATAGCTGAAATCGAAAAAAATGAAATGCTCAAATAATCTTAAAATCGAGATCCCACCGCAGAATGCGTCCTTGCTCGAAGTGCTCCAAATCTTCTTCTAAGTTTAACCTGAAGAAAAGTCGTATTGTGAAGAAGATGCAAAAGAATAATAGCTCAAATTTACTTGATATAACTGGCTTACAGTACCAGTGTTGAATGGTCTACTCACATTCTATCCGTTCGACTCATCAACTTGGACGAGGTCTGCACAAGAACTAATTAACGGCGCCATCTAAATCTACTGGGAGACGGCCCTTTAGAACCGCTAGCTCGGGCAGCGTAATTAGCGCGCGCCTGTGATTGGTCGAGGCCGCGGCAGCGACTGGCTAGGCGAGAGCCGCCTAGCAGTGAGAGACGCCAGACCTGCAGAATTGGACGAGTTGTTTACCGCACACCTTCGTACACCTTTGGACGCATTACGCCGTAGAATCTTGGCATTTTGCCAAAATCAGAGATTTGGCGGAAACTTGATGAGAATTTACTATTTTAGCTCACAATATCCTTTGTTTCGGTTCTTTTTTCGTTTGTCTTGCTCTTATCTTCTAATGCTCTCATATATTAGTTGTTTTGATGTTTTTATCATTTATAATCCTCTTTAATTCATATTTTTTTACCTAATCCTCAAACCTTCCATCATTAATGTCCATTCTCTCATTTTCCGTGTCAGTTTTCGCTCGTGTGTTAATGTTGGCATGCTAACGTTTATTTTTTGCAGCTAAAGTGCGGTTCATAATTATACGAACACCCCAAATTTTGAAAGTTTTTGGACTTTTTGGAAGAAACTCAAAAAGCCGTTGGTACCACGCGATAGAGCACAGCCGAAAACGGTGTACGATCTACAAGAATGGAAATCGATGTCAATCTGAGGAGTGTTTTTGTGCTTAATGTGAATTTCTAGCGGTTCATAATTATACGAACACCTCAAACAAAGGTCCATTTTTCATCTGAGATTGCAATTTTTCGAGTCCAAACTTTTTGTAGAGTTACAGTAACAAAGTCTAACATATCTGCTACACACTGTAGCCAGTGCAGCTCAAAAAGAGGATCGTTACTTTTTTCAGATGGCTCTAAATGCTTTTGGAGTGATTGCGCTCTAAAAACATACGTTCTTCTGTGGTTTACGCACTCTAATTAGCTTATACCAAAGCTATGAGATAAAATAAGCTCCTTCGATAAATATTTTGTTTGACCTTTGGAAAATCTATGCGTTTTCGTACCGCTTTTCAACCAAGTTCCACCCTTACTCTAGAGTCAGCACGATTTCGGGCCTCAAAACTCAGCTTCGGAAGCCCTACAGTGAAGTAAGCAGATGGTATGTAGTAGTTCACAAGACTGTGTATTTGGATAGAAAAAAATCAGCAGCGTTGAGCGCTTGTTTTGGCCACGCAGACGTCATTTCACCAAAACCACTGTTTTTACTATTGCAATCACAACTTTATTTGGTTTTTTGCTCCATAGCTTCAAGATCAGTTCTACAAAAAACGCAAAAAAGTTGGCACGAATACAACATCATGCGTGAAATGCAGCTGCTTCATATCAAATGTTTGCGCGAGAGAGAAGCTGAGTTTTGAGGCTCGAAATCGTGCTAACTCTAGGGTAAGGTTGGAACTTAGTTGAAAAACGGCACGAAAACGCATAGATTTTCCAAGCGTCAGACAAAGTATCTATCGAAAGAGCTTATTTTATCTCATAGCCTTAATACAAGCTAATTAGAGTGCGTAAACCACAGAAGAACGTATGCTTTTGGAGTGCAATCACTCCAAAAGCATTTAGAGCCATCTGAAAAAAGTAACGATCCTCTTTTTGAGCTGCACTGGGTTCAGTGTGTAGCAGATATGTCAGACTTTGTTACTGTAACTCTACAAAAAATTGGGATCCGAAAGATTGCAATCTTGAATGAGAAATGGACCTTTGTTGAGGTGTTCGTATAATTATGAACCGCTAAAAATTCGCATTAGGCGCAAAAACACTCCTAAGATTGACATCGATTTCCATTCTTGTGAACTGTATACCGTTTTCGGTTGTGCTCTATCGCGTGGTACCAACGGCTTTTTGAGTTTCTTCCAAAAAATCCAAAAACTTTCAAAATTTGGGGTGTTCGTATAATTATGAGCCGCACTTTATCAGCATTTTTGGACGACTGATGTCCTTTTCACCGATGAATTCAAGAATAAAAGGTAAATTGTTATATTTTGACAATGCTTTTTCGTTTTCTAGAATGATTCTTTCAGAATCCATGACGATCGATCACGGGAACGGCGACGACGACAACGATGGCGAAATGGAAAGAAGGCTGGTGATTCTTTTTTCTTGTTTTGTTGTTTATTTTTAATTTATTGTTTGTTATTGTATTGTTGTCATCGTTTGTTACCGTTTTTTGTTTATTTTGTTTATTGTTATTGTTTGTTGTTGTAATATATTGTTTGTCTTGTTTCCATTTCTCAGCGGCATGGTAACCCGGGACCATGCCGTTGACTTGTAATAAACTTGCTTTAACATGTTTTGTAAAATTGTGGGATCCCTTGTGTAATTGAGAAAATGCTGTCGACAGTTTAAAAATTTTATTATGTACAATATCTAAACAACTTTATCAGAAATGAAATGGGACATGGTTTGGCAATATCTAACTAAAACGCGCGTAGATTGACATGGTTGGAAGAGTTCTGCGCGATGAAGTTCCATATATTTTTTGATGCGCTGGCGACGCTTCAGATCCTTCTTTCGCAAGCGGCGTATTATCCTCTAAATAAGCTTGTGAATTGTTGAAGTTCAAGAAGTAAAAATGAGAGATAAGATAAACAAGCCCTTTCCATGTTCCTCAATTTGCACATTGCCCCTCTATCACTCCCTTTCAAAGCCATGATTGTCTTGCGCACTGGGGCCTGATTTTCCCTTATGAGGACTCTCAGAACTCTAAAAAAGACTGAATACGTTTGACACGTTTCTGTAATACTTTGCATGACTATGCATTGCAGGGTATACATTCTTATTCACTATTGTTATCTGAATCTCACTCTAATAGAAGCCAGTACTGCCCGCTCAAAGTCGATGATGATTCTCAGGTGTTCAAGATTTACATCATAGTTTACTAACTCTTCTTTGACCATTCGGAAAACCTTGTCGTACTGATTCTTTCTCTTCATAAGGACGTGTATCAGTGGGACGTCTAGAACGAAGTAGTTCTCTTCTTCGAAGTAGTTCTGTGGTGACTTACCAATGCCACCATTACAAACTCCGTGAATGGTATACAGTTGGCCGTCTTTGCCAAGCTCTTCTTAGGGAGTTTGTGTATCCCATCCGCTACTAGGGCAACCAGTCCATTCTCTACCGCTTTCTGCAAGGTCTTTCTCGAGTAGTATACGTATAAGCCTGGCAGCTTTAGTTGGAGAAACTGAGTTCCATCATCTAGCTTAATCAAATCGTCGGGCAGGTTTTCGAGAGCAGCCCTCGGTAAGTCATGACTTTGCACAGCCCTGAAGGTACAGTGTGAATCTCCCATTTTGTTTCTTGAATTCTACTGACTTTGCTATCGTTCTTCTTCTCTTCGTGTAGCCGATGTCATGAATTCATCCATGAACTCTTCTATTTCTTCTCTACTGTAGTATTGCAGTAGGGGAAGAGCGTCGAGCATGTCTTGCCAGATTTTTCTAACCACTGCATCTTCGAAATGAGGGTCGCTTCGGATTTTCTGGAGGTTTTCGTACATGAAGCGTTGCACATAATTCGCCTTGTACTTCTTGGGGATGCAATGGTGCGGCAGCATGCAGGGGTCTACTTGGAATTCGTCATCAACTACCTAGAGCACAAGGGTGGACATTACATCTACGTTGTAGATAACTTACATCTACTTGAGTGTGATATCCTGCTTTAGCACAGTACATGCACTTGAAGGCCTTGCAGAATTTCTTCCTCTTATGGAGAGCGAATGCGTAGCACCTAGATCCTCCTGGAATTCGGTAAATTAGCACATAGTGCCTCCCAAATTTACTTGCCTGTCGTTCTCCTTGATATATGGTTATATCTGAAAAATTAGATGAAGGAGCAGATGAAGAAGCTGCGGGCTGGGAGGATACGCTACTAGAAGGCTGCGCTGGTACTGGGCTTGAGAAGGTGTAGCTAGATGGAGGTGATTGTGGGGGCTGCGCTGGTACTGGGCTTGAGAAGCTGAAGCTTGATTGTGCTGTCAAAGGTGTGGAAGCCTCCGAAGTTTGTACGAGAAGGCTATCCGGCTGCGGCGTTTGCAAAAGAAGCCTATCGGACGCTTATATTTCCATCAAAAGTCTTTGAGAAGCTGGAGATTGCATCAAAAGAGGATTTGTTGGCATTATTTTTTGCACATAGAGAGGTGCGCGGGCTTGAACCACAAGCTGGGTAGGAGCTGGACGCGGAAGGAGAGGGCGCAAGGTAGCTTGCGGGGTAGAAGCATTTTGAACATGACTTTCATTGCGTGAGTTGACAGGAACAATGTAAAACTTGTGAGAAAGCATGATGACTCGAAAGCAAACAAAGATTATGCTAATCATACTGTTTAAGTACCCTTTTTATATGCTTCTGCTTGGCACGGTGAGACTTTCGCACGTCATAAACCTCCCAAAGGCATTGAGAGATGTACACCTATGACCTAGATGCAGATTACAGTAGAAGCGCGAAATGCCAAATCATGGTAGGAGAAGATAATTCATGCATAGCTTGATTGTTCTAGCTCTTCACGCAAGGTTCATGTCTTAGTATACATGACAACGTGCGTGGAGTTATGGAACAATCTTGCATGAAGCATGATGTAAGAATCAACAATGAGGAAACAATCTAAACGCAACATACGACACAAACCTTTTAAGTACTTACCGACGCATTCCAATCGAATAAAAGTCTAGCGGTAGCATAGAATAGTGAATAGGAATACAGCAGAATAGTAATAGAATAGTTTTTGGATGTTCTAGATCTCTAAGCTAGGCTCATGTCACATAAACCATGAGAACAAGCTTAAAGAACAGGAACTTTCCAAGTAGTATACAATAGAATTGATTCGCAGAATATCAGCAGTCAGAATATGTTGATATCAGATCAATCAGACATAAATTGGACGAATAAGAGCAAGAATAACTTTCAAAAAGGTTGTGGAAAATGTTGGGCAGACAGCTCGTCCATTCTGGGCGGTGCCAAGCACGCACCGCATGCGCGCGCCTCAGTGGCCGTGGAGCAGGCCTATTGTCGCTGGGTCAGAGCGGTTCTAAAGGGCACACAACCAAATCTACTTAACCGGCTGCGAGGGCGGTCGCGCGCGTGCCATCACCGCGTGCTGGGACCTAAGGCTCGCTTGCTGCTAGCACTGATTCCTTTAAGGCAGTTGCGATGTAAGAATGATTTGCGTTGATACGACAGGTATTTGCTTTGATCTTGAGAATGCACGTATGGTGCATTGTCTTGTTGTGATAAAAGTGTTGTAAGCACCAAAAAGCCATACATTCTTACACTCCTACGTATCGTTTTACGACTTCAAATTTTTTGATATTAGACGCTTAATCTAAGGTGACTTTGCTGACAAGCCAACAGGGTCGGAAGTTCTTAAGCAAGTGGGATAGGTGTGCGACATTGCGACTGTTTCTATTTGATAGTACATATATACAGTTTGAAAAAGTTAGAAATAGCAGTTCTGTTACAAAAGAACTTCTTTCTTCTCTTCCTAAGAAAATTCCCTTAGAGAAGCTAACCTTGGCTGTTAAGATTGACCCGTTTTCCATATCTAACTCTATAATGAGCACTTGTTGATCAAATCATTCTAGCGCGGCCCTTCATAACATGCGAAATGAATCTGTTATTGTGCCGAGCGAACCGATGGACTTTGAATTTCTTTTTGTTCAGCAGAATCATCTTCAAAATACTAATCATCTTAAGGCTAAGGGACTCAAAAACACCACCATTGTCATAGGTGAGTTATATAGGTGAAATAGGTGAACTGGCTTCTTCTAAGCTAAATAGTCGATCATCAAAGAGATAAAATAGTATTAACTGACTGATTACAAAAAAAAACTGGCTCCAAAACTGTAATATATAATAAACCATAGAATTCTATGGAGAGCCAAGCGTTGGCCCCTACGAAGGCCAAATGCGAGAAGACATACCTGAAAAAAACTAGCAATACAGAAAGGTTCTACTGTACAAGAAGTTATGTAGCGTATATGGTTCCGAACTGTTGGGGAGATCTTCAATAGCTAATGGGCATTCGCTTGGGACAGTCATACGCTCGACGAAAACAAGTACGATTACGGTGCTGGTCCTATGTGTATGGTATAAATCCAAGAGAAAGTGACATATTTTGAGTGGTTTTCGATGTCCAGCTGCTTTATGTGGTCTTCAGTGCTCGCCTTAAAACCAGTTAAGTTATCAGGCACATTGACAACAATGCTAATGAGGAAATCATAGAGCATCGGCAAGTTTTCAAACTCAATGCTGGCAGCAAGCGAGGTCCCAGCACGCAGCGATGGTGTGCGCGCGACCGCCCGCGCAGCCGGTTAAGTAGATTTAGATGGCGCCCTAATTAACATATAAACACTTGGTATTTAACTAAATATCTAACTTATTAAAAAATACAAAAGTATCACATCACTCAAGAACGCAAATGTGTACTAACTTCCTCACTAGGATAATCTTTTGTTGCACTATACATATTGCTGCAGCCTGAAACAAAAATTTTTACAAAGGCAGTTTTGAGCATATGCTATGCTTACAGATAGGCAAACACAAATAAAAACAAGTCATCACATTACCACAGTGAGCAATAATATACAGGGCCTTTCAACATAAGAGTCACAGCCTCCGCTTGCGCGGCTCCTCCAACGCGGCCGCCTCGCTCAGGCCGCGCGCGGCGTTTGCTGCGCATCGCCCGGATTTCGCCAAGCTTCAGTCGACGCCCAGCCTGGTGCCACGAACGCTGCGCGAACCTAAGCGTGGCGGCCGAGCGGGGCGGCTGTGACACTCAGGTTGTAAAGCCCTGTACATACACGAAGCAAAAACATGTTAAAAAACCGTGAGAAGAAACGACGAAGTTAGAGAGATTGAAAGAGCCATGCGCAATGTGCATAAAGGCGCCCCAATCCAAAATATCCAGAGCATCCTAACAACGGAAACTCGGACAAGGCGTGGCCACTAGCTGCGCCTGTTCTAAGTCATGAGTGACCGTAGATTCGCCCGCAGGAAGGAATACTTGCGATTTGAGCAGGATTCTTTTTTAGAGCACCTTATCTATCCAACCCTGATTCTGAGGATGCGCTTGCCAAATAACTCCATTTTCCTTCTTGCAAGTCTACTACTGCAACCCTAATCTCCATATCAAGGACATTATGCTTGTTAATCATATGGGTCGGTAGTAAACCTATCGAAACTCAAAGTTATAACTCAGAGTTAACTCTGAGTTATCTCTGAGCTAACGCGCAACTTTTTGACCCCCTTAACAGGTGTTTGAACAGATCATATCCGGAAAGCGATGATATGGCAGGATTCTCCTTAACACGTAGTTTATTCCTAGTAGCGCAACATTGTCCAAATCGTCCTGCACAAGAAACAGCGCCACCAAACGCGCAACTAGTGTCTGCGATAACTCTGAGTTTGGTGCGAGTTCCAGTCCATCGTGGAACTCAGAGATAACTCTGAGTTTGGTCAGAGAAAGAGAAATAGTGCGCAAAAGAAGAGGGGCAGCTAAAAAGTCCTCCGGGGTAAATTTTGCTCATAGTTTAAGCAGGCATGATAGGGGTATCGTGGTGCGCAGTGATTTACAAAATTTTGAAATTTTGTAAAAACTTGGCCCAGGGGGTTATTCGGTGCGCTAATCACGCATATGGTACCCATTTTTTACTAAGGGGTCATGTAGAGGTGTTACGGTAGGTTTACGGTAGATGGGAGAAAATCACGAAACTAATCGAAACTTGGTACACTGGGGTTATTCGGGGCGCCGATAACGAATATGACATGTAGATTATACTGCAGTGTCATCTGACGGGGCTACGGTAGGTTTACGGTAGATAGGAGAAAGTCACGAAACTAATCGAAACTTGGTACACTGGGGTTATTCGGGGCACCGATAACGAATATGACATGTAGATTATACTGCAGTGTCATCTGACGGGGCTACGGTAGGTTTACGGTAGATGAATTAAAGCGGCGGAATTAGCCGAAATTTGGTACACTGGAGTCATTCGGGATGCAGATTACGGACAATCTATCTGCTACATACACTGGTGACATATGGAACGGTTACGGTAGGTATACGGTAAGTAAGACGAAATCATGGAAGGGCAAACTTTGCCCGGAGGATTTATTCTGTACGCAAATCCTAATAGTCAATTCTTATCATTGCGCATGCCATCAGCTTCCTCTATTGTTTGAAGCTTTCAGCTGCGCAAAAGACCAATCCTCGTGATGAACCATCACTGCCCGATAGAAATGGAAATGAGTGAGGCTTTGGTATAACTTGTTTTGACCTGCTAAGTGTTAATGGAATGAGTGAGTACATTATGGCAAAGCAATTTTAGGGTTCGTGGGTGTGTCATGGTCTAGCGGTTTAGTGATAGGATCTTTACGCTAGACCATACAGGTTCGAGTCCCTACTTTAACGTCGCTTTTGCAGCAAAGTGCTTAACAGCTCCTCAAAGCAAAACTCCGAGCTTGAGAGTTGGAATTCGGAATTACGAAAGCGGAACTCAGAGTTTCAATAAGCGTAACTCAGAGTTTCAGAAACGGAACTCAGAGTTATCTCTGAGTTAACGCGGAGCTTCAAACTCGGAGTTTCGACCAGATTACTACCGACCATGATTTCAGTAACAATTACGCGAACTCCTCATCGTTAAAAACGATGAGGAGTTAAACTTAAACTTAGAACTTACAAAGTAAGTTCGTAAATGATTGTTGTTATCTCCAAGTGCCGTGTTTTCACTTCACAAATGCTTTATTCTTACTCTGCTACTGATGCGTTGTTCTGTCCCACAAGTGCTTCTATATCAGTGTTCGGCTCCCGTGGAATTGTGTGCATCTCAAGCTTGACCGTCCAATGAAGTGAAATAGGCAAACTCTCCTCGTACACTTGCAGCACCACAGCTAGCGGAGTGTAAAGGGCATAAACAGTTGTACAACTTCAATGCGTAAGTACATATCGTCGACTCTAAAAATCGTGACGACGGTCTGCAGTGCGGCCAGTGCGCGCCGCACGGCACTGCCACCTAGTGATTCGTCCAAATTACGTGGAGAAGGTGAGTTCTTGTGGTTTTTCTTTTTCTTTTTGTATATTTTTTGCTTGCAGGAACTTTCATGGCTACCGCAGGGAGCCTACACTGCAGAGAAGCAAGATTGCCCTACGATAAAGCGGCAGTGCCGTGCGGCGCGCACTGGCCGCACTGCAGACCGTCGTCACGATTTTTAGAGTCGACGATACAAAGCTAGCAAAAGCATTACGAACAGGGAGCTAATCTAGCATACCGACCGCAAACGGAAAACACAGATTCTGCTGAATCTTCGTGTAGAAGTTATTTGACCTGACCGCAGATATGACTTTCATTCGGGCGCTATTCCACATTAGTTAACCCAAAAAATGAAAAGCGTGCATTTCACTAAAACTTCGTCTATGGAGGTTATTTGGTACGCTGAACACGAATACGGTGTTTATTTCGTGCGACAGCACCATCCGGTGGAGTTACGGTAGGATTACGGTGGGGGTCAAAATCTCAAAAACCGCTGTAACTTCACAGAGGGGTTATTCGACATGCTGATTAAAATGTCACACTTTCTCCGCCCGAAAACGTCTCCCTGCATGGCTACGGTAGGTTAACGGTAGGGGGTCAAAATCACAAATCGGCAAATGTATCTTCCCTTGTGCTTTGCTTAGGCAAAAGCCGCAGCAGGGTGTGTAACGCGCGGCGGTGGTCGCGTTTACAAAGCTTCACGATCGTCCGAATCGCCGTACACCCGTTTCAGGCAGAACTATGTTTCACACCCGTTACCGTGTAGCTACCGTAACCCGAGAAAATGACGCTACGGTACAAAACCAATGTGATATGCAGAGCGGGCCGAATAACCCCTCTGGGCCAGGCTTCTGGCAAATCCGTGATTTTGACCCTCTATCGTAGTTCTACCGTAACTCCACCGGATGTTGTCGCACAAAATAAACATCATATTCGTGTTCAGCATACCAAATAGCCCCCCAGACGAAGTTTTAGCGAATTTCGCGATTTTCATTTTTTTTTGAGTTAACTGATGTATAGGCGATTCATAGCACGCAAAGAATGGACATGTCGGCGTCTCTCTAATCAAGCGCTCTATCGTTTCTCTTTCCATCTGGTGTCTCTCCCATGCAAGAACTATCTTGGCCGGACGCAACGGCGCCCAGTCTTTGCGTGTCATGAATCGAGGATACCTTTACTCGTTATGGTAGTCCTTATCGTGGGTTTACGTAGGTCTACGTAAGGGGCCAGAATCAAGTATCTGGGAACGTGGAAAGGGATAGGGGGGGGGGATATCTCACGTTCTGATCATGTGTTACACTCAGTCCGCACACATTCCTCTCATGGATTTCTGAAGTTAAAATGGCCTAAAAATTTATAGGTGTATGCCCTGACTTCACAAAGGTGCCTTTCTCCATATAATTGTCGAAACTCCACCAAGAGGAACCAACATGCTCATAGGGCATGACATTCGTAATCAGTGTGTCAGATAACCTCTATATAAGAAGCTTCCGCAGTATATGGGTTTTTCACCCCATACTTATGGTGCATCCCCAGAATTGTTCCCACATGAACCATCAACGTTGCTGTCTTTCGATCATTTTAACATGTCAGTTTCGAATAAGCGCTTTAATTTGCTGGAATTAACATGTTAAAACGATAAAAAACACCACGTTGATGGTTCATACAGGAACAGTTCTGGGGGATGCACGATACTCACTCCGTAACCACACTATAAGGGTGTCGTGATATAGACACGACCCGGACTTAACTCCTTGTCCCATTTTGTTTACATTTGGTTATGTTACTCATTTCTGGCACAAAGAGCCTGCCACATGTTTGACTCTTTGTGCTCATCGGCCAGCCTCCTTTGGCCGATGTCCCCTCACTCTTCATATTGTCGTGTGCCGGAGATTCCGGCTTATTTTTGTTGCTGAATAAATCCATCTACTCCCTCTAGTGTTGACAGGGGCACGAGGGCAAAGGAATCCCACTGTACCACCACAAAGGATTACTGCAACGAATGGATGACATATCTGTTATCAACATGCTAAATAACGCCCCTATAAGAAGTTTCAGCAAATCTGAGACTTTCACTTCTTAAAATCATTGTATTGGAATAGAATAGACGATTCATTGCACACAGAGACACTCGCTGCGGACGCTAGCGGCGTCTCTCTAAAGAAGCGTTTTCAACAAAACTTTAATAAAACTTTCAATCTGGCTAGACCTAAACAGCTCGGACGTCTCTACGCGCGTTGACTCCCCTATACCAAAAATAAAAAGAGTGAAACGAATATTTACCTAGTTTGCATTACGCACAAAAATGTGTTAAAGCCATTTCTTAAAGAGTGCAGACACGAATGTTATGATGTCCAGATTACAACCATGAAATTAAAGTTCAAAAACCAACATCAAAGCATTCTCAGTGGTGTAAATTATACGTACAAGTTGTGTTTGCAACTTGTTCTCAATAAAATCATATGTTTAGCATGCTTGAAGTTCGTCGTATAGGGAGTTGAGCTGCAGATGATAGATAGATTAAAAGAAGCAGAAAAGAGCGTATTTCGCGAAGGCGTTCTCAAAATCAGGGCTGGAAAGATAAGGTGCTCTAAAGAAGATTCCTGCTCCAATCGCAAGTATTCGTTTCTGCGGGCAAATCTACGGTCACTCCTAAGTTATTTGTCGCCTTCCGGACGTTCCCCACAAAAATGCGCTCCAGCTTATTGAAGGACACGCATGTACGGTATGTAATCTTGAGCATTTACCTAACTTGTAGCAGGGTGTAGGCCGGAAGGCGACAAAACCCAGTTGGAGCGAGCGCATGGAGGACACGCCCCTCATGAGTGCCTGTGACACCGAGCGTGGGGTCAACCAGGTCAGGGACTGACGCTCTTTCGGCACACGCGCTGGCGCGCTAATGGTAGCAGCATTCTTCGGAGTTTCTACTGATTTACTTGTTGCCTAGAGTCAAACTATTGGTCAAATATGGACTAAGCAGTGTACGGAGTAAATGTGTCACTTGAAACCCGTTTATCTCCCTGTTGATACTTGTCCATAAGTTTATTAATGCAACTTTTGGTTCCCTCAATTCAAGATTGAAAAGACCAAGCATTACAGACCTATGAAACACGTTATTATAGCTTTGGAACAAATGAGAGAACATTATCGCAGTTCACCATCCAAAAGACGGTTATAAGCAGATCAATTTCCTCGAAAGCTCGTTCTTTTGATCTAGGAGTGCAGTTCTTCCGCGATCTTCATCCTTTTGATTCACCGAAGTCGATTTGTCACATTCAGACTCATAAATTATGCATCGCAACGATTGAGCTTGTCATAAACGGTAATCAGGACATGACAAAGGCAGAGTGTGGTATTGTTCAAACAGACAAGGTAAATAAAAACGATCATACTGTTGCAATCAGCTCCCTTTCGGTGGGAGAGATACAAACTTTTTTTGCCGGAAATCCAAAATTGTCTAATTACTCAACCCGCTTAGCAAACCCGCATTCTGTCCACAATCAATTTCTATGACCTTTCTCGTGCTTTTCGCTGTTCTGTTCTACAGTTTGAACGGTAATCCTTTATTCTCAATGAAAAAAAAGGCAGCGCTGCTAACAATAAGAAAAAAAAGAATGGTTTTTGTCATTAATACATTACAGTGTATTGCAAGCAACAGTTGGAATCAAAAGAAAAAAATGAATTGCTCGAATAATCTCAAAATCGGGATCCCACCGCAGGATGCTTCCAAATCTTCTTCTATGTTCAGCCTGAAGAAAAGTCGCATTGTAAAGAAGATGCAAAAGAATTATAGCTCACTTTAATTGATATAACTGACTCACAGTATCGTTGTTGAATGGAATTCTAGTACTCTGCGTTGATACCACTGCTTCAACTTGGACGAGGTCTGCACAAGAACTTATTAACATATAAAAGTAAGGTATAGTAACTAAATACCTAACTTATGAAAAAATACAAGAGTATCACATCACTCAAGAAAGCAGATATCTACTAACCTCCTTACTAAGATGATCTTTTATTGTACTATACATATTGCTGCACCCTGAAACAAAATTTTCTTACAAAAGGCAGTTTTGAAGAGCATATGCTTACAAATAAGCACATACAAAAGAAAGCAAATCATCACATTACCACAGTGAGCAATAATATACATAAACGAAACGAAAGTTTAGAAAACACGTGAGAAGAAACGACGAAGTCAGAGATTGAGAGAGAAATGCGCAATGTGTATAAAGTTGCCCCATTCCGAATATCCAGAGCATCCTAACTACGGGAAACTCGGACAGGGCGTGGCCACTAGCTGCGCCTGTTCTAGGCCTGTTCGGGTGTAGCCCGGAAGGCGACAAAACCCAGTTGGAGCGAGCGCATGGAGGCCACGCCCCTCATGGGCGCCTGCGACACTGAGCGTCAGGTCAATCAGGCCAGGGACTGACGCTTTTTCGGCACACGCGCTGGCGCACGAATGGTAACAGCATTCTTTGGAGTTTCCATTGTTTTACTTGTTGCCTTCGGTCAAACTAGTGGTCAAATATGGGCTAAGCAGCGTACGGAGTAAATGTGTCACTTGAAATTTATTCCCTTGTTGATACTTGTC
The DNA here is from genome assembly GCA_958299035.1 of Cylicocyclus nassatus. Classification (NCBI taxonomy): domain Eukaryota; kingdom Metazoa; phylum Nematoda; class Chromadorea; order Rhabditida; family Strongylidae; genus Cylicocyclus; species Cylicocyclus nassatus. The sequence goes on from CATQJL010000112.1 coordinate 802,844, forward strand.
CATGAGTTTGGTAGTGCAACTTTTGGTTTCCTCAATTCAAGGTTGAAAAGATCAAGCATTACAGACCTACGAGACAAGTCATTATAGCTTTGGAACAAATGAGAGAACATAATCGCAATTCGCCGCCCAAAAGACGGGTTATGAGCAGATCAATTTCTTCGAAAGCGCGTTCTTTTAACCTAGAAGTGCAGTTTTTCCGCGATCTTCATTCCTTTCACGGAAGTCGATTTGTCACATTCAGATTCATAGATCATGCACCGCAACGACTGAGCTTGTCATGAACGGTAATCAAGACATGCAAAGGCAGTGTGGTATTGTTCAAAGAGACAAGATAAATCAAAACTATCATACTGTTGCAAATCAGCTCCCTTTCGGTGGAAGAGATACAAACTCTTTTTGCCGGAAATCCAGAATTGTCCAATTACTCAACCCGCTAGCATACTCGCATTCTGTCCATAATCAATTCTATGACCTTTCCTCGGCTTTTCTGCGCTCTTCTGTTTTACAGTTTGAACGATAAATCTTTATTCTCAGTGAAAAAAAGGCAGCGATGCTAACAATTAGAAAAAAGAGTGATTATTATATCACTATCACATTACAGTGTATTGCAAGCGACAGCTGAAATAAAAAATTTGAAGTGATCGAACAGTCTCAACATCGAGATCCCACCGCAGAATGCGTCCTTGCTCAAAGTGCTCAAAATCTTCTTCTATGTTCAGCCTGAAGAAAAGTCGTATTGTAAAGAAGATGCAAAAAAATAATAGCTCACCTTTACTTGATATAACTGGCTTATAGTACCGTTGTTGAGTGGAGTTCTACTCACATTCTATCCGCTCGACATCATCAACTTGGACGAGGTCTGCACAAAAACTAATTAACGTATAAATGGTATAGTTAACTAAATACCTAACCCATGGAAAAATACAAAACATCACATCACTCAAGAACGCAGATATCTACTAACCTCCTTACTAGGATGATCTTTTATTGCACCATGCATATTGCTGCAGCCTGAAACAAAACTTTTTAGAAAAGACAGAAGAGCATATGCTCACAGAGAGGCGAATACAAAAGAAAGCAAATCATCACATTACCACAATGAGCAATAATATACATACACGAACAAAGACGTCCAAAAAACCAGAGAACAAACGACGAAGTCAGAGATTAAGAGAGCCATGCGCAATGTGTATAGAAGCGCCCCAATCCCAATATCCAGAGCATCCTAACAACGGGGAACTCGGACAGGGCGTGGCCACTAGCTGCGCCTGTTCTAGGTCATTTGTCGCCTTCCGGACGTTCCCCGGACTGTTCTTCCTGTTCTCCCCCTTCCCCTTCTAGCATCTGTTGAGATACGCCAAAAATTGCGACTGGTCCTGCGCGGCAAATCCTGATTTCAAAGGAGGAAGGCGATCTCTCGGGATCGGTCTGAAACAGTCATCTCCACCATTACATACTTTTTAATTTTCTAACTTAATGATGAGCGTCCATTGCTGGCCTTTTTAGTATGTATTCTCGGTTGAGCTGATATTAGAGCAGTTCAAACATAGTGATGCAGATGAGGTTGTACATTTTTATCTTTAGGAACTCTCCCTGCTTTGCTTAACCTCCAGAATCCTCCATCAGAAGGGGTTTATCTAAATGGATCATAAAGAGCAACAGATCCAAGAGATCGAAGCTTTACAAGCAATTTATCAAGAAGAGGAATTAGAAGTAATCTGTGATGAGTATCCGAACATCTCTGTGCGAGTCAACCTCAAATCTAATCAGGTAATACATTTTCAGACATTAGTTGGACAAGATTCGGAGATTGGATGCAATAAAAACTAGCGTCTTTCATATTTTTCGGCACATTTCTTAGTCGATGATGAGCATCTATATAGCTAGATAGATTTTGCAGTTTATCCTATATCGGTATTATATTTCATATACTTTGCACATTTTTGCGATGTTGTTTCTTCATGAAGGCGGTTATAGCGAAGCAACAATTGGGCATCACAATCTGTTGTGCAGATCTTGGGGTGTATGTCAAGAGGCGCGATTCTTATTGTCAGATGGGTTTTTCGTCATTTCGTGTTTTATGAAGCATTAACTGCCTTCCTCGGTCCCGCCCGGGCCGAGGATCCAAAATGCCCCGGCTTAATGTCTGCTCCAAATCGACTTATGCCTTACCAGTAGTCCATTTCCTACAATCTTGCGGCTTCAAGACAAACACTGACTAGTGACACTATGACTTTGGTAGCCCTTTTCTAAATTTATTTATTTATTTATTTACTACGCGCAAGGCGTGCCAATCTAAAAAAACGCAGCAAGAACATAAACAGTAACAGAGAACAAGTATGTCACTTTTGTCTTTGTTTTCCTCAGAATTCCAACAAAATCAGTAAAATTTTGAGGTTTTAACTTTGAATGTCTCTAACCGGGAGCAGCAGCTAATTAACCCACTTGGTCCCCAATATTTCGTGACTTTTGATTGCTCAAGCATAACTGATGAACCAGTAATCTAAAGGTGCTGGATTTGCGGAAGTGTTCGCTGCGGGAGCCGTGCGGTTTCCCGTGATTTCACCTTTCTTGAATAGGTACAACGACTATTTTCATATATAAAAGAAAGAAGTTAGATGTGCACGAAGGCGCGAGTGCTGTATATAGGCCTTTTATGATCCGAAAATCTGTTGTCTTCTGCATTTCTACTTTTATTGTTCCTCTTGGCGCACCTTTGTGGCATTGAAATAAATAATAAATAAAAATAAATAAATTTAACAATTGCCCATGCGTCGCTTTGAACACCAACGCGCGGGGTGTCTGGAAACGTTGGGTCCCGTAGCGCTACAGGCTTAGCGACAGAGCGAGCGCTGCTTTCACGCATATTTTTTATAAGTCTCTCAAGAAGTTTTCGTCAAAATATACTCTACATTGTTGAAAACGAAATGGAAGTTGGCGAGAAATTTTTTGAGAAAGAGTGAATGCCTACAGTCGTTCGCGTCGACCGCTCGTTTACGCTGGTGCTCAAGGTAGGCGCGGACAATTAGGTTTTACAAGGCCTATAATTTCCAACAGTGAGTTTTAACTTCGTGCATGAAGATAATTTCTATAGTTTCCAGTTCTGTATGTGTTCTTTACGTGTGTTTGTGTTCTATTAAAAAATCATTCCCTGTTCATCATGTTCACGAGTATCGAATGCTGTATGTTTTGAGATATCTTGCTGAATCGTTAAGATGCTTGCCGAGCGCGTTGCTATTTCTGCTTTTATCTCCAGGAAAATGAATCCCCATCGGATTTTGAAGTCGCTCTCGTGGTAGAGTTGCCGGAAGATTACCCGGATGCTATACCGCGGATTCGCCTTGAAGGCATTGATCATCTGTTTACCAAGGAACGCATACAGAAGGCAGTCCAAGTTGGCAATTCACAATTCTTATCATCTCATTTCGAATTTTGACCATTTAAAAAATTCACGTAGAACAGTGGTTTTTAGTTACTGGAAAATGAAGCGGGTAGTAACCTAGGAATGGTTATGGTGTTCACTGTAGTCAGCGCCCTGCAGGTAGACCTGAGCGTCTTAAATACTCAACTATGTTCTCTGTTTTGTTCAAGGATGAGCTGGGAGTCTTACTTGCGGAAAAGATGAAGGAAGCCGAATTGAAAGTTGAAGAGGAAAAGCAAAAAGAGGAGGCCATCTCGCGAAAAAAATTTGAAGGTGAGACTATCTAGAGGTCGATTTATGTAGCATCATTCAAATTGCATTCGGCAAGTTTTGAAGCATGTCTCAACGCAAAGTTTGGTCAGCGATTGCCTTTTTTGTTCGTAGTTGCTTCATTGCTCAGTCACCTTCCTTTTTTTCATACTTAAAGTTTTTCATTATTATTGCTATTCGTTATTTCTGACCTGTTCTTTATTGAATTGACTGACATTTCTTGCCTTGCGCTGCTCAGCAATTGAAGGCTGTTGTACATGTTTTTTTTTTCAGCTATGTTTATTGTGGGAACTACAAAACTGTAGGGTTGGTATTTGCTCAAAGAGAGGAGACATATCTGGGTTTGGCGATTACTTTTTTCTGTTTGAGATTGCTTTGTATTTTTTCTCGCGTCTCACAGATTATAGCCCTGGTACTTTCTAATTAACCAGGGCTATAATCTGTGAGAAAGTTGTCATTTGTGCTTCTTACCCGAAGGGCCGCATGCATTAACATCACCGCCGGGGAGGGGATCGTGGCTTCAGAAGAAAGCTTCATATCCTGAAACTCCAGATATCTGGATTTCACGTTGTCTGCCTACCCGTAAGCACTCCCACCATCCTTCACTATGAACGTCTTGAACTGGAGCAAGAAGCTGTACAAGCCCATTTTTCAGCTCTTTTTGATGCCTTGATTATGCCCTTCTGCTGACTGCCTTTTCCTTAAAGTCATTTTTCTTTTTTGTAAGTCAATAAAAATATTTCAAAGTTGTGCTGTTCATCTAACCCAACAGTGCTAATCATGCTTTTGGCAAGAACAAGTGATGTTTCGAAGTAATGAGATTTGCAACGAACCACAAGTCGAAAGTTGGGGTTTATCAAAAAAATCGATATTTCAACAAATCATTTGTTCTTATCGCAACATGCTTAGCACTGTTTAGTCAGATAATCGGTACAACTCTGGAGGGTTTTCCTTAACATTGAACGATGAAAAATGACTTTGAAGAAAAGACGGCGGCCGCCGGGGCTCATCAGGGTATATAAAGAGCAGAAAAATGCGCTTTTTACAGCTTCTTGCTCCCGATCAATATGTTCATAGTGAAGGTTGGTGGGAATACTTACGAAAAGGTAGACAGCGTGAAATCCAGATATCTGGAGCTTCAGAATATTAAGCTTTCTTTTGAAGCTGCGATCCCCTCCCCGGCGGCTATGTCAATGTATGCGGCCCTAAATCTCAGGGAGTCATTTCAGTCGTGACCCTCCGGACCCTGTTCCCCCTCCCCTCATCCCACCCGCCCGTGCCATCCGTTGCTCTCTCGTATTATGTACATCGAACTCATGTACTTCATACTTTTCGAGAAATATACGATATTGAGCATCCATACCTTTGAGCTTTTTTATTTCGATTGGTGACTTGTGCCTTGCATGAACACCAACATGTTTGAAGGCAGCGTCTGGCCATATACGAAAATGTACTACTGAAGCACCCATCCTGATAAGCTCTTGCCCAACTGGCAATGCACCAAGTTGCTTCTGAAACTAAAAATCCGCTTCAGAAGTGGCGACCGGAACGACCCGGCGACCGGGGACGAGTTAGTTCGATAAGCCAGAGTGCGCATACCGCACACAGTCAAGACCTAGAGCCCCACAAAGACTCTGCGTCCTAACCTTGGCGGCAGGCGACAAAATTCAAATCAAGAGCTTCTGGAGCCGCTTTTCGACGTTTTCGTGCCCTCTAAGTCGCTTTTTCAGAATCAGAGGGAGGACTAAGCTCAGGTAAGCGAAAGAAATTCCATTCGAAATTTTGCCCGGACGCTGTCTTTAAACCGTGCGGCTTGTCTCTACTGGTGAAGACGACTGCATTAATTTTGCTGGCAAAGGCAATTGATCCTGTGGCTTGATATATGTCGGCCTTGAAGGCAGTGTCCGGGCAAAAACTCGATTTTGAGATTTTGTGCTTACCCGGGCCTATTCGCTATGCTGAATCCGAAAATCCACACTGGAGAGCGCGAAAACGACGAAAAGCGGCTCTAACGCAGGCGGGAAGTAGCAAGTGGGCGGGGTCTTCCCCACTGTGAATTCACGCTCCCAGCTTCGCGGGCGATCTTTTTGATTCCGGTTTCAATTCATTCGTTTGCACTTGACCGGTGATGATGTCAGGGCGGTTAACGGATTCTAGAAAATCGCTCCAGAAGCTGGGAGCGTGAATTCACAGCAGGGAGGACTCCGCCCACATGCTGATTCCCTCCTGCGTTAGAGCCGTTTTTCGCCGTTTTCGCGCTTTCCAGTGTGGATTTTCGGATTCAGCATGGCGAATGGGCCCAGATAAGCACAAAAACTCGATTTTTAGAAAACCCACTTACCAGTGGTTATTTGCAACGCTGAGTCCGAAGATCCGCATTAGAAGGCGCGAGAACGGCGAGAACGTTTTCGTTTTTTTTCCAGAGCAACATTTTTCAACGTTTTCCAGAGCTTCACAGTTTGAAATTCAACGGTCCCCGCCAAGGCTGGGACGCGAGTCGCTGCGGGACCCTATGATTTTACTGTGCATACTCCGCCGCGTAGCAAAAATTGAAAGTTCGGATGTATGACTTGGGAACTCGGTGTCTTGCGTAAATATGCTGCAGTAGTTTCTCAACGTTTACGCTTCAACTGTTCAACTCTCATCTTCCTGCTAAAGTTCTTGGCAGCCCGTAATTCGTCAAGGTTCATGGTTGCTCATAATTGGTGAGGACTGATGAGGGCAGTCCTTTGTTCTTCTCGAAATAAAAGTTGGTAAACGGCCCGTAGAACGATTTTTATAGGTCTCTAAGGCTCATAGGGCAATCATCTCCTACAACTTCGGTCTATTAACCCATTGGGTAGATCTTTCAATAAATGTAGTTGTTCATAGGACACTTTCTTGATTTGTAGGGGCTCGTAAGGCAGTTCTGTCAATAGTATTGATCTGTAAGCTTCACGTAGCGAGTTTTTTCCACAAATCATTCAATTATCGTTCCATAAGCTTCGCATATGGCAAAATTATTTCTCATGCTGATCTATAAGCGGCCGGAGCATCTCCTAGAATAGTCGGTCTGTATGCGGCGCATAGGGGAGTCCCTTTGAAAGTTGCTTTGCATGAACGTGAATATCGTAAGCGGTTCATAATTATTTTTTTGTTTGGATACTGGGAAATCACAAATACTTGTTTATAAGGGACTCGCAGAGCGGTTCTTTCTCAAATATCGATTTATGAGCGGCTCTTGAGGCAATTTTTTTTTCAAGATATGTTTTTTTATATTTGTTCTATAGGCGCATAGGGCACTTCCTTACCAAGATAATGGCCTGCAAGAGGCCCATGGGCAGTTTCTCACAAAATATCGGTTTGCAACCGCCCCTCCCTCCCCCCCCCCCCCCCTTCCCCCATAGGGCGGCTCTATTCCAGGCCCATAGGGCAGTTTTTTCCCTTCAAATAATGGTCTGTAGAATCTCAAACGGCATTTCTTTTTTGAATCTCATACGGCATTTCTATTTTGAAATAGTGATCTGTAAGAGGCCTGTAAAGCAGTTTTATCACAGAATATCGATTTGTATGGATTTCAAGGGTATTTCCTCGAAATACCGTTGTGTAGGTATCTAAGTAGCTGGTAGCTCCATTTTTTTCGATCAAAACTTCGGTCTTTGGCTCCAAAGAGCACATCATAGCGCTTCGTACGGCAGTACAGTTTGTAGGGGTTCTAGGGTAATAGAATAATACTTTAGGACATCGGGCTGATTCCCATAGTGCAGCGCCTTCTCATAATTATTGGTCTATGGGGGAAGGAGGGGGGGGGGGAGGATAGAAAAATGGTTGTAAGTAGCTTTTTCTCAGAATATCGGTCTGTAGGGCGGCCTTAGCGCAGTTTTTTTCAAGTATGGGTTTGTTGGGAGTCAGGGGAGGGGTTTGTGTACTTTCTGAACCGGTCCATAAGCTTCTTATAGGGCAATTATTTTTTTATACATCGGTCTATAGGGATTGTGAGTAACTTCTTAACACATTGGTCTGTCAGTGGCCCATAGGGCATGTTCTTCCTATAGTTACCGGTCTTCGGTGGCGCGTAGGGCTGTTATTCTTTGATACATTGGTTAGGACGAAAAGATACGTCTTAAGCAGCCTCATAGCTTCTCTTGTTCTCAAAATATTAGCTTGTGGTATAAAAAGGACGGTTGTTTCTTGAAAAAATAGTCCAAGCGGCTCTTTGGGCATTTTTTGAAGGTTAATTTGAAGATTTGAAGAGCAATTCCTTCTTGAAATATCGGTCTGTGCGCAGCCCATAGGGCAACCTCTTCTCGAAGTGAAGGACCGCAAGCGGCTCATAGGCTTCTCTTTCATGTGTAGTTTTTTTTTTTGAAAAATATCGGTTCGTAAGCAGCCCACAGGGCAGTTATTCCTCAAATTAAGGATCTGTAGCCCATAGGGCATTTCCTTCTAATGACCGATCGCCGTTTGCGGGCAGTTTCTTTCGTCTGTAAGCAGCCCATACGGCTTCCTCGCAATATCAGTGTGTAGGGGGCGTGGCAGATTTATCCCAGAATATAATATCATTTGTAGTTCTTCAGAGGACAGTACCTTCTCAGGTTACAACTCTGTAGAAGGCCCGTAAGAAAGCTTTTCTCGTGAAATACCGTTCTGGACAATTGTAGGGCAGCTCTTACGTATGTCGCTCTGTAGGCGGTACGCGGAGCAGGGTTTATTCAAAAAAAGTGGTCTGTAAGCGACACGCAGGGCATGAGAACAATGCTTGTTTTCGCTGCCGAAATTTTTCGGGACCTAAAGTATGTTTTGAGTTTAGACTGCTTGGTGACTCTCATTCAAGGTTGGTGGCAAAATTTGGTCCAAAGAAAATTTTTAGAAGGGACTCAAAAGATATCGACTATCAACAATGAGTATTCTTATATTTAGAGGAGAGTCAAAAGTCACTGATTAATTAGTTTCGTGTTGCCCACAACTGAAAGGTATAAAACGTAGGTGTAATTGTGTTGACAATCATACGGCTAAATTGTATTGCCCCAACCCACTTGCAAGCGGCCCTTAGGGTCGCTAGTTTTGTCAAATTTAGCGAGAGCGATTTTACACTGTTTGTATTTTTCATTGTCGCCTTCCGCGTGCCCCCTCCCCCTGCAGGCGGCAGGGTGTTCCTACGACCTCCCAACTTTTCAGAAACTCTCGTCCGAGCTGCCTTTTGGAAATCGGGTAAACGCCTCCAAAATGGTCTCTTTACCCGGTTCGAACCTGAAATTCGGGTTCTACGAGACGAAAAGGCCTGAAACATGCAGAAAGACGGAGACTCAAAATCTGTCGGGACACTCCCTTTTAAGGGAGCCTTCATCCAAAATTCCGACTCTCATGTTTGTACTGTTATCAACCTTTCCACGGCTCTTATCTCGGATATGAGGTGCATGCAAGTTATGGGAAAGCCACAAAATTGCCCTTTTCTGAAGCCTTATTTTGGAAAACGTGGACGAGTGGTTCGGTATAGTTACGTCGTATCCAACACGCATGTCCTCGTATGCAGCAATTGCACACAGTATATCTTGACATTTCTTGCCATGTCAGAACGCGTCACCGGGCAATCCGTTTCGGTGGAGCGCTGGAAAAGGTGGCAGAGCGCCGGAGGATCCAGCGACCTGCAGGTCCGTTTGTTTCCTGTTGGAGACAATATAAGAAGACTGGACCATCACTGTTGTTGTTCTTCTAGGGCCTACATATACACTGTATAGTTATCCAAGCATCGTTAATTTTTGGGTGAACGCTGCCCCTAAGTGTTTAATCGCTAGTCGCGACTTCGAATCACTCTACCTATTTTTCCGTGGAAGTTCTTCACCTCTGCAACATCCATATCGTACTCTTTAAGTTAGCGGTTGTGAATACTCTATTGGCAGATCCTTGCTGCTTCTCTTCGGAACCACTGTATCATTGTGGTACATAAAATAGAACAAAGATTTGCTGAGCCGTTGCAGCATGCGTGTGCTGTAAACGGTTGATGACCTGAACGATTACCGCTCTGCGTTTGTCACATTTTCTCGCGCGTTCTTCATCTAATCGTTTCTGCCCGGTCATCAGTTTTTCGCTCAGAACTAATCCTAATCGCATTGTCAATTAGATTTCTCGAACCTTACCTCTCAAATAGTTCCGTATGTATGTATTTTTATAATAGGTTCCTGGCGTTTGAGCATATTAGCTATTATGAACTTTCACCTTTGCAAATGAAATCTGCTTGTTATGAGACTTCTCGCATCAATCGGCTTAGCATAATTCATATTATGACAGGGCTTGTCAACTGCAGTGTCAGGTGCACCAGGACTTCGCTCGCGCGCGGCCATCAGTTTTCCAGAGCGAGCGTGGGAGAGACGGAGCCTCAGTTGACTAGAAATGATGAGAAAGCATGTTCGCGGAAGAGACCCATGATCCAGCGCGGGTGTGGAGATGCTGGTGCACCCAACACTGCATTTGAGAAGCCGCTTACATGTTTGTAACAGATGCCGTAGTTGATCTGTTTTTTGCTGAAGTTTGTTGGTTGTTTTCTTTTGGAACTACAAATTTAGGTACCCCAGTTACTCCAGAGACGTTCCTGGCATGGAAGGAGAAGTTCGATAAGGAGCGAAAAGCACTCATGGAAAAGAATCAAAAGGTACGCTGTAATATCGCGGCTCACATTTTCTTAGGGTGAACGTTGCGCGTTTCAATTTTCATTTGTTCATCGCGAAGGCTCAGCCCAGCGCATTTTGCCGTTTCTATTTTGTGCAAGCTGAGAATGTGATGTTCCAGACCCCAGTGTTATGCTTATACGTGCGCAAAGGGGAACATGCCTCTCTAGGGAGAAGGGGCTCATAGGGTGCCTTCATACCGCGCCGGCAGCCGCCGCTGGCAGCCCGTAGCAGTCGCCAGCAGCCCGTAGCAGCCCAGAGCAGCAGCCAGCAGCCCGTAGCCGCCGCTGGCCGCTTTTGCCATAGAAGCGCGAAATCACCAAATTCTTACTATTTTAAGTGCAGTCGACCACGCTTTCCGTCTTCCGCGCTTTTTTCTTCCTGTTGCAATTTGCTCTCATATGTGATATTTGCGTCCATTATTGCTATTATATTGTTGCCGTACATTGGTTATCCCATTGGTGCTCAGTTTCCCTCTCGCAGTTGAACCATATTTCGACTTTGGATGCGTCAAGTTTCTGCAGTGTTTATTTTTATGCGTGGTTCTGCTTCAATCATATCCTCGGCTGGTGCTTATCTTGAATAACTTTGTAATGGTGAAAGTGGAACTGCACATTAGCCGCAAAGAAAAGAAGCTTGAGAGATGGAAAGCGTGGGCGGGCGTACTCAAAGTGGTAAGAATTTGATGATTCTGGCTTCTATGACAAAAGCGGCCAGCGGCGGCCACGGGCCGCCAGCGGCTGCTGAGGGCTGCCAGCGGCTGCTACGGGCTGCTAGCGGCTGCTGCCGGCGCGGTATGAAGGCACCCATAGTCGCTCCTCCTCTAGGGTGAAGGCTTTTCGACGTTTTGGAGGGGGGGGGGGTATGCCAGTGTTCGTTCTATTGCTTTTTATGTTGTTCTAAGTCATACTTTAAGTGAAACCGTACCACAAACGAGCTTGAGAGTCAAATGTTGAGTTTTGCCTGAAAAATCCTAAAAAATTCATTGGATGCGGAGCAGAACTTCTGGGAAACGACGAAGAAGCTTGAGAACAGCTTTTCGTTCAAAACCTTTATGTATATATGTCAATTAAGTCACTCAAGCGCAGATCGTAGCGATTGAGTACAAAAATGGGTGCCACCAAAATTGCTTATTACATCGAGTTAAAATAATTAGGGTCACTTTTACTGTCAGAATGCGGAAAAGTCAGTCATCTCTTCGAAATACATATAATTAACAAAATCTAATGATGGAAGGTAATGGATTAGCTGTTAGATCCTGTAAGAATGCATGATAATATTTCAAGTCCCCAAAATTGCCTGAAGATCGAGAACAATGACATTACTGCATTATGTAGTTGTCCGTTTCGAAATTGTATGCAGATTGTATGAAGTAATAATTACGACTAGTGGGAGAAAAGGAGCTGAAATTTACAGCGTTACAAAATAGTGACAATAATAATTTTTCTTGCAGGAGGATATGGAGACGGAAAGGGCTTGATCAAGAGTTTTCTTTCGTTTTTAAAAAACTTACAGCCTGCCAGAAATAGAGGGTTTTCTACCTGACGAAGGTTGTCGTAGTCGTTTTTCTGGATTCGAAGGTTTTCTATTGATAAAAATTATAGTTTCTTTATTTGCGAAGCTATAGGAACCTTTTACCATTTCTTGAACTCCTCTTGTCGTCCGCTTTCAGAAAGTATGCTTGCTAGGAAAAAAGGATTTTGCTATCAGGTGAAGGTGGAAATTTTTTCCTGGAATGGAATTTATTTAAAATATCATAACTTTTGAAAAAAAAAGAGCTAAAACTATGGCTCTTCATTAAAATTCTCTCGTCGTCCGCTTTCAAAAATTATATATCGTCGATTCGTTGGCCGTACGGACTGCTCAACCGCTGCGGACCACGCGTGGCACCGTTAAAATGTTGCGAGAGCACGATTTCAACAATGGATACGCCATTGTTAAAATTGTGCTCTCGACTGAAATCGTGCTTTGTATTGGAACAAGCGTTTTACCTCGCGGCGCGTGCTCCGCGGTTATGTCCAGTCCGTACAGTCAACGAATCGACGATAGCTTGCCAGGAAAAAATGGTTTTTCTATCGGGTGAAAGTGCCGTAGTCGTTCTTCTGAAATTAATTTATTTTGTACCAGTCCAAAGCGGCGCTCGCGGCCATTGGACTGGCTTATGTGTGCAGTGATATGTGTTTGAAGTTTAGAACTGATGGAATTCCTTTGTTCCTTATTGTAGCCAACTAGTATTTTCATGCATGCTCAGTACATGGTAGAAAGCAATGATTAGAAGTGAGTTAATTCCCAGCATAAAAAATTCCTTGAAGAGACACAAACGCTGTTCATATAACTTACGCAAAAATAGTTCCGCACCCATCATGACCCTAGCCAGAGCTCCAAAGCCTTCCGAAGTTATTTTTTTACGTGTCAGTAGATGCTTGCATGCCCTCTACAGGCTTCTTCTATCATTGTCGTAGTCCTCCCCTCCCATGTTTTCTACAAAGACATCCTGTTATGTTAAAGCATGCCGTTTTTCCAATCTTCCTCACCCCTTCCTCGGGTGTATGTCATGAGGCACGATCTTTATTGCCAGACTAGCTGGCAAACCCGGCTCCGCCCGGCCCTGTCATTATTATATTCGTAACTAGCTGGCTTACCCGGCTCCGCCGTATGTTCCGAATAGAAAATTCCATTTCTTAACCGATCCGGACCAAACTTGGCACACATACACTTCGGGCCCCGGCGGGTGTCACAGTCCACTTTTCGTTATCGATCGATGTCGATTTTATCAATTTTTTGCAAAATTTGAGCTAGAGGGCTGGAATTTGGCAGAGGGGTGTAATCGAGCATGCTGATTACGAATATAATAATGACAGGGCCGGGCGGAGCCGGGTAAGTCAACTGGTGCAACATAAAGTGAATGGTTCTAGCAACCTCACATAGTACACTTCTTACGAGGAAAGGATACTTGGTGACCGTGGCCTTTTGGAATGAAACGTACACCTTTAAATGCATCTTGAGGCGCTGATTTCAGATCTGCTTTCGGTATCTGCTGTGCGCTTTTCCGAAAGAAGTTATGAACGTTTCTTGCCACCAAAATTTGCACTGTTTTGACATTAAGCACAGAAAAACTATCTCCGATATATTAGAGTCTAAAAAGCCTGAATACTGATGATTCTAACTGCCTAGATCTCGTGAGAATAATATGGAAAAAAAAAAGTCCATAACTTTGTTCAGAGAGTGGCACAGCAGATAATGAACACAAATTTGAAATCAGCGTTTCAAGGCGCATCTACTGATATACAGGGTGTCCCAAAAAAATGTTAACACTGTTTGATCGTTAATAACTCCCTTGCTTTCAAGTATTTCGCCGAGCTTTAGGTACCATTCTGTAGAGCGAGGTTCAACTTAGATCTACAGTATGGAGCGGATCATCGACCACTCTTCAATACTGTAGAATTACAGTAGGAACTTTGACAAGGATTTTAGGCCATCAAAGGCCATTTTCTGCTTCGAAACAGAGCCAAACAAGCCAAAATCTCTTGTACTATGGTAGTGGAAGCCGCTGATTTCGAATATGAAATTTCCACTTTACTGCGATGCTTCTTTTCAAAGTTATCCTAGGTAAAGTGTAATAACTGACTTCCCAGCATGTGTCAAAAATGTGATTACACCGTCAAAAAAGCTGAAAACACTCGTAAAAAGTAGTGTAGTAAAATCAGCGTGAGCGAAAACCCTAGTACACGATTTTTCAGATTTTTTGAAAAAAAGTTTGTCAGACGGCATACTTCACGACGGTTCCACATGCTGGAATTTCCTACCGCAATCCTACAGTAGTGAAGAGCGAGCTGTCGTTTGCTCCATACCATAAATCTAAGCTGAACCTCGCTCTACAGAATGGTGCCTCAAGCTCGCCGAAAGACATGTAATCAAGGGAGTTATTAACGATCAAACAGTGTTAACATTTTTTTGGGACACCCTGTACATCTCATTGCAAAAGGCCACGGTCACCAAGTATCCTTTTCTTGTTAGTTCTTTTCAGTCATTCCTCTGAAATCGCTTCCTCAGAGTTGGTTTGTGAAGGAATCCAAGTGTCAAAAAACCCAGCGCACTTCTCATAAAACTTCATAAGCGTGCTCTGAGCATGCAAAGCATAGCTGGATATGACAAGCGAAATAATAATAATCATAATTGTCACATATGAGGTTAGTTAGGAAACACCTTGAGGTCTAACAGCAGTGAACCTCGCAGACTCCCGTCGTAGTTCTTGATGATTTTCGCTGTAATGATTACCGGCATGCAGTTTTATTGCTTGGTAATCAGATGTAACATCTTCTATGAGCTTTGTCGAATTGGGCGACAGTAAGTAAAGGTCTTGTCACAACGTTTATGGGAGGTTGTGTCTCCGTGGTGCGGAAAGGAACCTATCAAACTCTAAAAACTTAATAATCTGAAATCGTTGAAAAAATGAAGACGAAACGAGGCTATAATTACAATCTTCATAGTCGATAAAGATTTTCGTCTACACCGAGAACACTAATCGGGTGACAGATGACGTAATGATGAGAACTGTGTGAAAAACCCGCATTCATGAAAAGCTAGCAGAGCGAATTTTGCACAATCGGTATGTTATAGTCATACACATCTGTTTTTGAAACTGGAGCAGATTGAAACAAGTGGAACATTGCATTATCATAAACCTTGTGAGCTTGATCATACTGAAAGTATCGGCTCTCAACTCTGGGCCACGTTTGAGACAGCTTTTTATGTCCTTAGTAGCAGTTGTTATGCTCATGCACTCTAAGGTGGAAGAAATCAGTAAATCTTTGGGATGCGGATGAACTGAATCCATTCGCTTGTCTGTTTGTTGAACCTCCACTCGTACACAATTTGGATGCTTTAGAAGGATTGAGAAGAAAACCTGTCGCATCGTAATTTGCGCTCCATCGCGAAATCAGCCGTTGGGTTGCTGTACATCTTTCGTCTCTCGTGTTCCTGCATGTCCTCCTCTGAAAAGGTTGTTTTGAGGAGGCAAAGGAACATGCCCATTATACCATGTTTCTCCCACCTTCACTTTTAGCACCCTTTCTCTTCCGCGATCTATATATTTTCTGAAAGCGGTCTACGAGAAAAATTCATTGAACAGTTAAAGACTTTCCCAACTTCTCATACAAAATAGTCATTTATCTAAAAATAAATCAATTACAGAAAAGCGACTACGAAAATCTTCACGGTAGGAAAATTCGCGCTTTTTCCTGGCAAGCTGTATGTTCCTTGAAACCGAGTGGGAACTAGATTTGATCATACCTTTTCCTCCATATCCTCTTAGTGGAAAAAAATTACTGTTGTTTTATTTTGTAACGCTTCAAATTTCATGCTCCATATTTCCTACCGTCGTAATGTTTGTCACTTCATATAGTCTGTATACAATCTGGAAGCGGAGACTAACTAATCCAGTGCTGTCATTGTTTTCGATCTTCAGGCACTTTGGGGCCTGTAAAATTATCCCACACTCTTACAGGATCTAACAGCTGATCCCCTTCCATCACTAGGTTTTACTGATTACATATATTTCGAAGACTAAACGATAATTGACATTTCCTCTTATGATCGTTGTGGCTTGTTTAACTGGATTGGTATATCCTTTATTCGACTAACGTTTCGGCGGTATCGCCTTCTTCAGAGTTTTAGATTATCGAGTGCGTAAGTGAACTATCCTATCATAAACCGCCTCAAGACTTACAAGGGAAGGATATTTGGTGACTGTGGCCTTTTGTAATGAGATGTATGCCAGTAGATGCGCCTTGAAATGCTGATTCCAAATGTGTCCATCATCTGCTGTGGGACTCTTTGAACGAAATTATGAACTTTTTTCCTTATTGATTTACGAGATTTAGGCGTCAAAATCGTCAGTTCCCAGACTTTTTAGACTCTGACATATCGAAGACAGTTTTTCTGAGCTTAACGTGAAGCTCTACTTTATTTGGACGCTCTTTTATAGTGCGTAAGCGAACATTTTAACGATATTGGAGAATCCTGCATCAAAAACAGTGCAAATTTTTGTGACAAGGAATGTTCATAACTTCTTTCGGAAAAGAGCATAGCAGGTACTGGAAACAGATTTGGAATCAGCGCTTTGAGATGCATTCAATGGTGCACGTTTCATTTCAAAAAGAAACCGTCATCAAGTATCCTTCCCTTATTAGGAAGATGTCCAATGTGTCAGTAAGCCGGGAACTCGAAAGTGAATGCAGAATCAAACTAATGCTTACCTTTATAGATGCCGACGAGTGTTGCAGACCACTATACCAGTAGCTGGGCTCTTACTTTCTTATATACCTATCCACCTGACCTCAACTTGACCTCAGAAGCCGCAAAGGCTCTGATAAGGCGCCAACTCATTAGTGATGTCTGTGCACTCATCTTTTCGATTCAAATTTGGACTTTTGGCGGTAATCCAAAACGCTTTTAAAGTCTTGCGCGCTAGGTTTCGGATTCGTACGCTAAAATTGTGACCTCCATGCGTATGTCTGCGTCATTATGGAACTGTCTGCGATGCTTGCCCAGTGGAGTTGCCGTGTTACACGGCAACATACACACATACACACACATACAATTTGATCCAATTGACTTGGCTTCGGGAAGGCGGACTTCGTGACCTAATTAAGGCTAGGTAATGATCAGAGAGCACTCGCGCGAGAGAGACGCAGGTGCGTCACGTGCGCGAGCGGCCTCAGTTAAGTCACAAAGTTCCGCCATCCCGAAGCCAAGCCAGTTGAATCGAAGGTTGCACATACAGATGCAAATACACATACACATATACATCATACTAGCTGGAAACCCGGCTCCGCCCGGCCCTGTCAATAATATATTCGTATCAACATGCTCACTTACCCCCCTATGCCAACTCCCAGTCCCGTAGCTCGAACTTTTCGAAAAATCAATAAAATCTATATCGATCGATGACGAGAAGTAGCCTATGACATTCGCCCGGCCCCGAAGTGTATGTGTGCCAAGTTTGGTCCGGATCGGTTCAGAAATAAAAATTTCTATTCGGAACATACGTACAGACAGACATACAAACAGACATTCAGCTTTATATATAAGATACATGTAGGGCTTATCAAACGCAGTGTCGCTTGCATCAGCATCTCCATCCCCGCGTTGGACTCTGCGTCTCTTCCGCGAACATCCTCTCTAATCACTTCCAATTGACTGAGGCTCCGCCTTTCCCACGCTCGCCCTGGGATAGTGATCAGAGAGCATGTTAGCGGAAGAGATGCAGAGTTTAGTACGGATGTGGAGATGCTTATGCAAGCGACACTGCGTTTGATAAGCCCTATAATTCACAAATATACACATACAAACATATACACATACACATACAGGGCTTTACAACCTGAGTGTCCCACCCGCCCCGCTAGGACGCCACGCTTAGGTCCGCGCAGCGTTCGTGGCGCTGGCTGCGCGTCGACTGAAGCCTGGCGAAATCCGGGCGATATGCAGCAAACGCCGCGCGCGGCCTGAGCGAGGCGGCCGCGTTGGAGGAACCGCGTAAGGGTTGTTTCATACTGCCGCACTGACTGCTGCAGTCTGCTGCAGTCAGTGCGGCAGTCTGAAACAACCCTAAGCGAAACTTGCGACTCTCAGGTTGAAAAGCCCTGTACACACATATACACATATACACATATACACATATACACATACATACATATGTCTGTATCAATCAGGCCTTCAGGAATATGTTAGAGTCATAGACATTCCTCCCCCTAACCTTAAGAAGCAGCTCATACGCAACCGTGCTTACGACAATATTTGTACGACTCCCGATTGCGTGGTATGTCCGTACGGTAGACCAGGTGATTGCATGAAGGCGGGGGTGGTCTATCTCATCACATGTCAGTCGTGTGGTGAGGAATACGTGGGCGAAACAGGGCGACCGGTGTGCGTCCGGATCAAGGAGCACTTAGACGGGCTTGCGAAGGGCAGATCATCAACACCTCTAGGCGCTCACAGCAGGCTGTGTCATGAAAATGCTACGTTCAGTACGGCTGTCACAATCCTATCGTACGAACCCCAAACAATAGCCCGCAAAACTCTTGAGGCCTTTTGGATTGCATCGCGAAATCCAAAAATTAATAGGAAGGAAGAATGCGTTGCCGTTACAAACGAATTGGCACCGTTCCAGACCCTTTGTGGGTTTTGACCTACTGGGTCGGGGTCGGGTCAAGGCGGGGAGTGATTTGAATATATCTATATCACAGCAGCGGCGCTTCACTGTGGGTGGCGCCTACTCTTGACTGCAAGGCTATAAGGTAAGCGCTAACTGTTCCTGCTTCTCTCGTTTGTTTCTGGCTCTGTCGGCTATTGGGTTGTACCGATGTGGTGGAGATAGAGCATTTGAGGGGATAGATTACAAATATCATCGTCCTTACAGGCTCTGAAGAAGGCGGAGACGCCGAAACGTAGGCCTAATAAAGCTGTGTATCAATCTTGGCCTTAGTTGAAACAAAACTACTACGATTTATCAAGACATGCCAAGATTCATTGACTGTCGGACTTGGAATTTGACATATACACATATACACATATACACACATACACATGTACACACATGTACACACACATACACATACACCATACAAAAATACACCAATGCAGTACAGTATTACACCAGTATACCAATACACCAATACACCAATACACCAACCACACACCATACGCAGACACATATCGTTGATTCGTTGACTGCACGGACTGCACAGACGCTGCGGACCACGCGCTGCGCGGCTAAAATGTTGCGAGAGCACGATTTGTACAATGGCGAATTTGTACTGGGCAAAGCGTTTTACCGCGCGACACGTGCTTCGTAGTGATGTCCAGTCCGTGCGGTGAATGAATGAGCTATACACACACGCATAGAAGAATCGCACAGCATGACTCATTATTATCGCCGCTGCCCACTGTCAAAATAGTCCTTCTTATTCGTAAACGTAAACGTAAACGCAACTAAATCCAGTTATTGTCCGATCGAAATGTAATTGTCTTAGTCTTTTGATTCTATAGATTTCTCCTCCGTATCTTACAGGACCGTGAAACCGCTTTAGCTGGTAAATTAACTGGCAAACAGCTTTTCTTGAGGGATGCCACTCTCAGTTTGTCCGATGTCGCGTTGATTGAACAGAGTGTAGAAATCGACGAATCTCTTTTTGATGAAGTGAGCTGTTTTTGTGTTCGTTTTCTCTTCTGTAGTTCATTATGGGCATTCCTATATGAAAGATGTCATCTGTGATGTTTTGTTTCTGGTTATACAATGCCTTTTTGTGCTGACCGGAGTAAATTTCAGGAGATCGAAGGACTCGAGCTGGAATCTGATGAAGATTGATTTGCAACAGTTTTTGTTGTATCAGTAACTAGCTGGCAAGCCCGGCTTCGCCCGACCCTGTCGATAATATGTTCGTAATCAGCATGCTCACTTATCCCCCTGTGCCAACTCCCAGCCTCGTAGGTGAAATTCGCAAGAAGTCGATATAATCGGTGTCGATCAGCGACGAAAAGTAACCTACTACTCCCCCCCCGCCCCGAAGTGTATGTGTACAAGGTTTGGTCGGATCGGTTCAGAAATGGGATTTTTCATTCGGAGTAAGCACATAGAGACAAACGAACAGACATTCAGCTTTATAAATGAGATGTAATATGTCTAAAAACTTCGTAATGTCGGGTATCATGCAGTCAGTCTAACTTCATTATTAATGTTGATATGTGATAAAGAGTATGCTTGCCACTTTGTTATATGTCTTCGAAGTCATTGTCATGTTATCTGAGTTTTTTTGCTTCAATTTCATCTCTCTGATACTTACTTTATGTTATCCTTTTCGTTTGTTCGTCTATGACTTAATCCGGTCTTCGGTATGATTTGCTTGCAGAATGTCCTATTCAGACGGCAGGGCATCGTCCAGTCGCGGATCGGGGAATAGTAGGAATTCGGTGGGGGCAATTTTGCGCCAAGAAGTTTATCAGGAATAAGTTTCGATTTAGAATGGTCGGACGCAGATAACACCCATCCACATCCACCACACGCATGTACCATCAATGCCTTCTTTGCTACAGGTATCTGGGAATTTGAACTATACACTTTGCGCGCTAGCAACCGTTTATTGAGGTTAAATCAAAATTCGATTCGGAATGGCGAAGGTTTTCTTTGACTCCCAGCAACCCCGAAGTACACTCGTATGATAGTTTTCGTGGGCTTGTGGAAAAGTTGCATCATCTGGAGAATGTGCCATTTACTCTTTGCTACAATGCAGCATGTGGTGATCTTCTGCCAATTACGAACGATGAGGCAAGTTTACAGTGTGCTTGTGCTGATTGTCTCTCTGTAAAACACTATATTGCGTATATTTTCGATGCGAGTGCTATGCCAATCATGCTGTAAGGTGCATGTGAAGTGTCTGCCTTATGGTTGCGATTTGCGCAGTTTTAGGTTCTTGTTATAATGAAAGTTTCAGCTGCACCGTAATGCTTCAAATCGTCTCAAAGTCTTTCCAGTTTACATCATGTCTTCGAACTACAACCTTTTAGAATTTGCGAAAATCATTTGAGTCAGCTCGTCCGGTGTTACGTTTATTGATCCAGCGTAAAGGTGAATCATGGGAAGAGAAATACGGGTACGGTACCGATAGTGATAGGTTAGTGAACCTCATGTGGAAGCACATGATTTTCCATTGACTTTATTGACAACGTAGTTTAGAAAAAGGAAAGGTCTGTCAGCGCTCATACCAGTGCAAAAAATACCGAAAAGAAATTATTCAATCTCGAATCCTGAGGATTTCCGTCAAGTTAGTGAGCGTATTTGCTTTGGTTTCTCTTTCCACTTTTTACTTTGACGTACTCAAAAACACTCTCGGGACGAAACGAAATTTTGATAAATGCGTAATAAGGGCTGCCGGGAGATTTGCGACCTTATCGCTTTAGAGGGTATCCCTCCATATATGGATTATACAGGTTTTTACAAGTCTTACTGAGGGGAGGGGGGAGGCAATTGTGGCTGTCAGCTGGAGATTGCCTCGTCGCGGTGTTACATTAGCCTGCGCAAAGGCAGGAGGGCAAGAAACTCGTACACGTGCTCAGATAATCGCCGGGGGCAGACGCTCCGCAAACTCGCGCTTTTCTGCAGGCGGTCAGCAGAATTTTGGGTCGTGGCCAAACCTTCAGCGAGCGGCACTTCCTTTACTGGCTAATGTTGTGCCAGCGGGCAGCAACACAGAATTTTCTGCAGGCGCTCGTCAAATAATCTCTTTCATCGAGCGCTGGCCAAACTTTCATCAAGCGCTCGGACTTTTTTACGCAGTTTCGGGCGTACGACGAGCAAAGGTAATTTTGCATATTCTTGCGGGAAGTCCTCGAGAATGCGGCCACTGGGTCGCAACTTATTCATAGAAAGACCGTGATAGTTCTCCAGCGTTCGTCTAAAAATTTGACCAAAATTATTCCAAATTTGTGCAAGCAGACCGCAAGAAATCAGCGAACTATTTTTCCGGTGCCCGCCTGCCCATAAATCACATGGCCGCTTGCCCGGCGATTGTCTGAGTACAGCCTAATAACCAGTGTTCTTTCTTGTATGCCAATCCTTACACTTTCTCCCAATTCGCACCCTGTTGCCGTGATCGTCACCTATGCGAGCATGAATCAACTTGCTTCTTTCCATGAAGGGAACCGCAAATTCCTACAGAAGGTGTTTAGAGGTCATATTATCGTCAACACAAAATACATATCGTGAAGAGATAGTAATTCTCAAAAGCCTTTACTAGCCTTCATTATTTTTGCAAGTTTTGTAACCGAACTTTATCTTACTAGGACTATATATATATATATATATATATATATATATATATTAGGTGGGTGCAAAAGTTCGTTCGCCGGTTTTTCAAAAAATCATAACTTTCTTTCTACTCAATGAATTTCTTCCGTTTTATATTCATTTGAAAGAGGAGACCTTTCGCTTTGAAGCAGTGCCTTTGCCATGAATTGATATGCGAAAGTTTAAGGGTTAGAAGCAATTGAAGAAAATCACTCAAGATTGGCATTTTTTGAGCTGGGTCACGAAAAATTCTGGAAGTATTTTTGTTTGATAGAGAACATTATGCTCTTTACTATGGTTCCTCTCCCACGAATTAAAACGAAAAAGATCGAAAGTTATGAGCAAATAAAGAGAATTCCTTCAGTTTTGTAATTTTTGAGCATGCCCAAAATAGCCCAAAAACGTCACAAAAAAGGCGGGAAAGTCATGAACATGGGTTTTGTGATTTTCTTTTTCTAGCTGAATGAAAATCATGCTAGTCGAGAGCAATTTTAATTTTCGTGAAAAACGCAGGCCCGAAAATCCGAAAAAATCACGAAAAAGAAAATTGCTTTTGATTAGCTCAAAACTCGCTCAGCTAGAAAGAGAAGGTTACAAAACCCATGTTTATGACTTTTCCGCCCTTCCTGTGATGTTTTTAGGCTTTTTTGAGCATGCTCAAAAACTGCAAAACTGAAGTAATTCTCTTTATTTGCTCATAACTTTCGATCTTTTTCGTTTTAATTCGTGAGAGAGGAACCATAGTAAAGAGCATAATTTTCTCTATCAAACAAAAATACTTCCAGAATTTTTCGTGACCCAGCTCAAAAAATGCCAATCTTAAGTAATTTTCTTCAATTGCTTCTAACCCTTAAACTTTCGCATATCAATTCATGGCAAAGGCACTGCTTCAAAGCGAAAGGTTTCCTCTTTCAAATGAATATAAAACGGAAGAAATTCATCAAGTAGAAAGAAGGTTATGATTTTTTGAAAAACCGGCGAACGAACTTTTGCACCCACCTAATACATATATATATATATATATATATATATATATATATATATATATCATATGCGCGCCCCCCCCCCCCCGAGAATGGGTCGCTAAATTTTTGAAACTTACCTATATGGGTTATAAAATTGTGCAAACGACTTGTTTGCACTTGAAAATAATTAAAATAATTTTTAAAATTTTCTAAAAATTCATTTTAGCCTTATAAAAAAATTTTTTTCGGGGGTTTAGGGGTCGGGGACCCGCAAAAAATTTGAGAAGCACCCCAACAATTTTTTCGGAGTGCGTGGCTGACGCCACGCACCTTTTTTAGAAAAAAATTTTTGTCGCGCCCCCCCCCCCCCGAAAAAAATTTCTCGGACCGCCACTGATATATATATATATATATATACTAGTTGGCAAACCCGGCTCCGCCCGGGCCTGTCAATAATATATTTGTAATCAGCATGCTCGATTACCCCCCTGTGCCAACTCCCAGCCCCGTAGCTCAAATTTTGCAAAAAAATCGATAAAATCGATATCGATCGATGACGAAAAGTAGCCTATGACACCCGCCGGGGCCCGAAGTGTATGTGTGCCAAGTTTGGTCCCGATCGGTTCAGAAATGGAATTTTCTATTTGGAACATACGTACACACAGACATACAGACAGACAGACAGACAGACAGACAGACATACAAACAGACATTCAGCTTTATATGTAAGATATATATACATAAATATATGTACATATATATGTATATATATACATATATATATAAGAGTACTGCATGACGAAGGCGCAGAAGCAGTATCAGTTGAGCGGGCGCGAACGCGGTGGCGCGTATCCTCACCGAGTACAGGGCTTATCAAAGGCAGTGTCGCTTGCATCAGCATCTCCATCCCCGCGTTGGACTCTGCGTCTCTTCTGCGAACATGCTCTCTAATCACTTCCAATCTATTGAGGCTCCGCCTTTCCTACGCTTGCCCTGAGAAAGTGATCAGAGAGCATGTTCGCGGAAGAGATGCAGAGTCCAGCGCGGGAATGGAGATGATGAAGTAAGCGACACTGTGTTTTGATATGCCCTGTAAATCCTGCGCCTCATGCGCTCTGTGGCCCTCGTGATGGCATCATAATAACTCCAGTAATCACTGCGCGATGCTGAGCACCATGAATGAATTGTGAATAGCTGTTCATTCTCAAAGCTTTTCCATGTAAGAATGGTGATTTTGAGCGAAAAAAAAACTTTTCTGCAGAAGGACAGATACGAAGTTGAATGAATTACTGAAATTATTTCAACATCATTGTTCTCATAAGGATAGTAGACACTATGGCCTACCTCTTTGTGCAAAAATCTTTTCAATTTTTAGGTTAGCAATCATTCCTTTTTGGCACTTCTTTGGCAGAAAACAGATTTCAACATTTTTTGGACTAGTTCTTGGCTCGCAAATTTATTTATCAGACAGATACATGGCGTTGCAAGATGAATGAGTTATCCAGTTTTGCATACTAAGAGCCAGCGGACCCGCTTTAGGTGCCATTTTTGAAGACCCGTGCATTGGATCCATTCGCCGTTGCGCAGGGCGAGCTTAGACGCTGCCAGTGTGCACTATGCAAAAGATTGGCTTGAAACTATTCTGTAGCTTGCTCTGCGATTCTCTGACAGATAGATATATTTATTTATCTATTTATTAATCAAATACATCGTAGACGAGGCACCACCTTAAAAATGAAATACAAACAAGCGATTAAATATGGAACGGGGTGGGAGAGAAAGGCAAGAATGACTTCACATTTGCTCTCACTTTCGAGTCGTATCCAGACAAATCTAATAGAGTTCTTATATAATTTCGGGAAAATGATAAAGCTCATGGGTTGCTAAAAAAGGCCAACATTGTTGGAAATGTGACTTCTGGGAAAGATGCCGGATGCATTCGATGATGATGTAGGTAAATAATGTAAAGGCGATGGTGTTGAGAATTAGAATTTAGAAGGTATCGTCGATTCGTTGGCCGTACGGACTGCTCAACCGCTGCGGACCATGCGCGGCGCGGTTAAAATGTCGCGAGAGCACGATTTTAACAATGGCGAGTTTGTATTGGAGCAAGCGTTTTACCTCGCGACGCGTGCTCCGCGGTTATGTCCAGTCCGTACAGTCAACGAATCGGCGATATAGTGGATTTCTTACACATTATTGGGAGTTTCGAATACATGCATAGCGACTAGCAGAAGTAGTATATATTGAGCACAAAATGCGAAGTGTCATGAAGTACCAACTGTGGCATGTCATTTTCGGTACATGATGTACCAGTCCATCCATTTATCCATCCATCAAATTGTCCACTGATCGATCAGTGGACAATTTGATGGAATTTGACAATTTGATATACACGAACAGACAAATGCTTAGCGCTTTGTTATAAATCATGATATATAAAGGCTGCTGTATGACTAAGGCGCAATATCTTTGGGCGCGAACGCGGTTTCATTAGCCGTAGAACGCATAAGGCGCAGGATTTACAACGGTGAAGATACGCGCGGCGAGTTCGCGTCCTCTCAACTAATACTGCTGTTGCGCTTTCGTCATGCAGTAGCCTTTACATATGTATACAGGGTTTTGAGCTATGGGGCTGGGAGTTCGCACAGGGGGGTAATCGAGCATGCTGATCACCCCCAAGGGATCACCCCAACGATTACACCCTGTGCCAAATTCCAGCCCCCTAGCTCAAATTTTCAAAAAATCGATAAAATCGATAAAAGTAATGGACGATCTTGAAAACTAATATTGTATTCGTAATCTGCATGCTCGACGGATCTATTCAAATAAAAAATCGTAAAAAATGGTTTCTTTCAGTGTTTTCGCAGCGAGTTTTATTCAGCTTGGAGCCTGTAAAAATCAAAGAACGCGTCAAAAACTAGATTGGCTTTGGCATGCGTTTCGGCTTATGAAAACAAAACTCTGCGTTTCCATGATTATTCCTTTCTTGTTTATCTTCTCGATAGTCACTACTTACGGAGTATGTATAATTGTTTCTGAAACAATCGCAGAGAAAAAATCAGCTTTCCTGCCCCGGTGATGTAGATCACTTGGTCCTGGAGCGAAGACTTGCAACTCTAAACGCCGCCAAATGAAGATTTTTTAGGTAGTGTCCAGGGAAATTCGGGCGATGGGTTCTTCGCATGGAAACTGATGAGGGGGTTCCAACTAAGGCACTGCTCAGGCCAGCTCAGATAATTGCTGGGGACAGGCGTCCATGCGATTTCAAGGCAAGCGGGCACCGGAAAAATAGTTCGCTGATTTCTTGGTCCGCTGCGAAGTTTGGGAGAATGTTGGCCACTTTTCGACAGTGGTCGCAGGACAATTGCAGTTTTTTGATTAGGTTGCGGCGCAGTGGCCGCATTCTCGCGACTTTCCGCGAGAATATGCAATATTATTGAGGGCCGCACGGTCCTTTGTGAGGGACTGCACAGCCCCTAGGTACCTTCCGCTGAGGGAAGTACCCCAAACTCGGGTAATTGAACCATCGATGACACCTCTGCCATACAGAGTCTCACCGTTGCTCGGTGTAGGCCCAAAACTGCGTAAAAAGAGGGAGCGCCTGCTGAAAATTTGACAAGAGCTTGCTCAAAGAGATTATTTGACGAGCGCCTGCAGAAAATTTTGCTGCTCGCTGGCAGAACACGGAAGTACCGCTCGCTGGCCACGCCCCAAAATTTTGCTGACTTGCTGACTTGCAGAAAAGCGCGAATTTGAGGGGCCAAACTTTCAGCAAGCCTTCGGACTCTTTTTACGCGGTTTTGGGCGTGCGCCTAGCAAAGCTAACACTCTACATAACAGGGATGTCATCATACCCTCGATACATAGAGCCACGCACTCTTCAACCTTCACATTGAGGAGCTATGAGGGGACGCAACCTTCACCTGTGGCCGTATTCATCAACGAACCCTGGGGGGTAAACTAATCCTGGAGGGTAAGTTTAACCCTCAGGGTTCATTGGCCGTATTCATCAACATAGGGTAGAGTTTTACCACGGAACGCGATCCACCCCTATCGATCAACGAACCTGTGACCGTATTCATTCAACGAACCCTGAGGGTTAAACTAACCCTGGAGGGTTAAGGCGTTAGTTACGCGTGCGCTGTGCAAACTCACATCACAGAATGCCTAAGTACGAGCTAAATCCACTTTATACTTCCTTTCCTTCTATTATAGTAGTATAATCAACGAATAAGCTTCTGACACTGGTTTTTATAAAACATCTCTAGCATATTTGTGCAGCATCCCATCTTACAGCGTGAGTTTATTTTCATGTGTGCACTTGTGCCGTGTAAGTTCTACTTTTGCGCAGTTCGTTTTGTACCGGGCCTGTGCTACTTTTTTAAGGGTCAGTGCGTGTTATCATAAAGGAATTCTTCTGTTTTGGCACTTGTCAGGGTGGAATGCGCAATTATTTTTCCTCATTGCATTCATTTGTCACCAAAGCTAGAATTCTTTTTCTAGCGAAGTCGTGTGTTTCATGTACTTTGAACAATTTGAATACTTTGAACATAAAACGAAGTCGAAACTAATACTACAACGACAACTTACTAAATACTACAACACTCGTTGATCGTTTTCATAAAACTATTAGATGCGAGTAAATGTTTGTTTGAAGTGTTAGGGTAGAGTTAGCTTTGCTCTAAGCTAGGGTTAAAATAACCCTGATGAATCACGTAAGTTTTACCCTCCAGGGTTAGTTCAACCCTCAGCGTTCGTTGATGAATACGGGTTAATCGCTTTCGGTGTAAGGTTTACCCTCAAGGGTAGATTTAACCCTCAGGGTTAAGCCTACCCTGTGTTTCATGAATACGGGTTAATCGCTTTTTAGGGTTAAACTAACCCTCCAGGGTTACTTTAACCCTCAGGGTTTGTTGATGAATACGGCCACTGGAGGAAAACGGAGTTCAAGGGTTGTTTACGTGTTTTTGTGTGTGCGTGGGTGTCTGTCCGTTACGAAATTCGTAGAGCGAGTTCCAGCCAACCTCTTGAGCCCAAAGTTTGCACGGCGCATGCTAGCAGCATGGAAGTCCGCTATGCAAAAGCACGAGTGGATCCGTGAGTGGATCCCTCAAAAGTTGGGCTTCAAACGGATTCACTTGGCTTCTGGACAGCAACTTTGGGCCTATATAACCACTTTTTGCAAAGTCATGGATATGATTAACAAGCTGATGTGCAAACCATGGACTTTACCCCAGAATTGATCTAAAGTTGATTACTTTACGAAAATGGCGCTGAAAAA
The DNA here is from genome assembly GCA_958299035.1 of Cylicocyclus nassatus. NCBI lineage: Eukaryota > Metazoa > Nematoda > Chromadorea > Rhabditida > Strongylidae > Cylicocyclus > Cylicocyclus nassatus. The sequence continues at coordinate 831,273 of CATQJL010000112.1, forward strand.
AGTTAGCGTAAATGTTCAATTTGCCAAGATTTTACCTAGTCATTTGAGAAGATTTTTGCACAGAGATGTAGCCCCGGTTATTATTGTTCTTATGGCAACTACAAAACAATAGAAAATGCAAGAACCTAATTGTGATAATTGTTGTTATGGCGGCTACCAGGCCAGAAAATGTCCAAAAATCGATTTTCGCATTAATTCTTCTCGAAAAAGTTTCATCCACGCAAAAATATCAACCTCACACAAAAAAGCCCTCAGAATGAGTAGTTTTTTTTACAAATCGTTCGTGATAGCTGGCATAGCGCGGTGAATTTCAGTGTCATTATTATGCGGGAATGAGTAAGGCATACAGAAATTGAGGCCAGTGCGAGCCTCTGCGAAGCAGAGGTGACGCACTGGTAGGGAATAATATCTTTAGGTTATCTCAGCGAAACCGAGGATTTGCGTTTCCATAGCTTTTCTTACGTTAAAAAGAAGGTTTCTGTGAATTTTCGCCAGAATTCAAGACAAAATTTCTCAATCAAATTCTTACTTGACCAGAATCGAGTTTCAGAAGTTTAGGAAAGCTGTTGGAGTTAAATAAAAACGAGAAATTGCGCTTAAATATTGCGCAGAGAGTCGCGCACGAAAACGCTGGTCTATCTCGTTAATGAGTGATTTTCTAAGCTTGGGACGTTGTCAGTTCTCCTCGTCGTGCCATGACGATCAGAATGATAAATAATGTTACAAGGTTTTATTGAGACCCCGCGGAGATCTACGACCAGAGCCAAATGCCCCGTCGGTTCTGGTCTGTCTCCGCTGCTCGTCTGCGTCTCCGCGCGCTGCGCGCTACCTCGCTACACCAAACGCGGTGCGCGGGGCATTTGGCTCTGGTGTCCTTTTCTTCGCTGTTTCGAACCCAATTTAAGCAAGCTATATATCTTTTGAAGCTCTTGATCTCTATTATCACGCTGACAACGTCCCAAAACTACATTTTCTGAGTTGATTGAGAAATCCGGCAAAACCTTGTTTTTGGAAATCTCTTGTTTTTCTCCTAATTTAACTCTTTTCACGCGGTTTTTCCGTGCATTCTATAGACCTTGCTTTTGTTCAAAATGCAGCAACCACCCAGCCCTTATCTCTTCGGTTATGGTGGAATTTTTTGCGGAAAATCGTAAAATTGCGTTTTTCTTTATTTTGTTCTGTTTCAGTGCTTTCGCAGCGATTTTTTTCCAGCTTGGGCGATTGTTGCTCAGAACAATAAGGGCAACACTCCAGACAACGTCCCAGGAAACGGGAATGTCAATGAGGGGGTAAAAATTTAAAGGACGATCAAAAATTAAATTTGGCTTCGCCGTTCTTTTCGACTTAGTAAAAAAGGAATCTTTGCGTTTCCATAACTAATTTCTTTCTTGTTTATCTTCTTCTTGATGACCACTCCTTCCTGAACATGTTTTTTGAAGGAATGCAAAAAAAGAAACTAGCTTTTCTCCGCTTTCCCCCGTGTGGCGAATTGCTGGTCCTGGAGCGAAAACTTGCACCTTGAAAAGCCTCCAAATGAAAGTTTCCAAACCTCATTGCAGTGTTTTCATCCGGTATTTAGTAGCTTCTTTTGCTTTCTATATCTCTTTTACGTCATTTTACCTTCACTGATCTTCTTTGAACAACCTTTACTTTTTATGAGGTCATATGTTCAAACAACCTTCACTTTTGACGTCCTGTCTCTAGACTATCGAAGGTATGGGTGTCATTGGTTCAATTGCGGGACCCATCCTAAAACACTCGCGAGTTACGGTCACGGCGTAGGGAGAATTGTTCGAGGATGGATCTTTCAGTCGTGAATCATTTGCGCTGTCTTTTGAGCAGTGCACTAGCGGACCCCCTCATCATTTCGAGGCAGAGAAACCAATGCTCAAACAACCTTCTTTTTTAAGGCCCTATTTCTGTACTATCAGGTATGCCCACCTAATCTATATGTGCTAGAGCGAAAAAGCTCGTCTGGAAAGCCTAAATTTTACTCCGAAGGTTCCCGAACCCACCCCCTCGCTGCGGACCTCTCCTGCTCAATGTAAATGCTGTTTAGGAATTGTGGATCTTGACAGCTTCGAAAAAAGCTCATTTTTACTGTTTTCATGTGGTGCAGAAATGAGTTGCGAGAAGGTTCCGAGAATTCAAAGGCGAAATTTTGACCTTTCTGCATATTTTAGGCCTTCTCGTCGCGTAAAATCCAATCCGAGATTCGAGTCGGGTGAAACGACCGTTATCGGGCGTTTATACATCTTTTAAAAAGCAAGTTCGGTGAGAGTTTACATGGAAAGTCGAAGGCATTGGTACAAAAATCTGCCGCCTGCAATTCATGCACTGAATGTCATGCACAGTGCAGCGGCCGCGGTGGTCCCCGACAGAATAGGTGAACGGGATCATCTGGACGCCGATTCGAGGGCAGCTTTCTCGGGTTAAAGGTAACACATAGAAATTGATTTTCGGGACCTAATTATGAAAAAGCGATTGTGCAACTCGCGGTTGACATATCCGTTTCCAAAACAATACCGCTACCGTATCTGGCGTACAACTTGCACCAGGATGTAGTTGTATGCCATTGCGTGGGGACTTACCGTCCTTCAGAAAGGTATTCGCGAAGAAGGCTGCAAACCGACCTCCCATGAATATGATGCTGGACACGCCCTCAAAAACGCATGAAAATGTGTTTTGGAACGCACAACTTCTGGTTTAGCTACTTCTTGAATACGGATATGGGTACGCTAGCCTAGTAAAACTCCTTTGTGAATTCTTGTTTGGCGACATTTTGTGAGTTAACCCGCCGAGGGGTGTGTGACGTTTCGCACGACCGTAATGCTTTCCACACAGGACCATCGCCGCGCGCGACACACCCTGCGGCGGCTTTTGCCTAAGCAAAACACGGGGAGGAAAGATTTGCGGCGTGCATTACATGTTAAGACAAGTCAGAATCAGGGAGACGCTGAAAACCGCCCGTGCAAAAAGACCGTCTCCCCCCGCCGAGCGCTAGGCTCCCATCGGATTCGCTATCAGCTTTGGATTGCGTTACTGTGAGCTTAGCTAGTAGAGGCTGCCACTGAGTTTTGTTGGCGAGTACGGCCAATGGTCTGGAAATTTTGATAAGAGTGCATTGTTGAAGGTCTCGGCAATAATTGACGTCGATATCGTTCCGGAAGCTCATCGTCGCGTGAGGCTGTGTAAGCACGGATCGGACCGCCCCCTCGGATTCTACATCAGGTTTGAGATTTTGATTGGGGGTGTTAGTGTTAAGGCAATATTACTACGTAACATAGAATGGAAACTTGTTTACCACTCAGTTCCCCAGATCCGTGGATCGGGGCAAATGAGGAAACAGCAGACAAATAATTATGAAATCTACTTATCTTTGTCTTAAGATTGCTGTCTCTCGATGAAATATACTAAACTCTTTTTGGTTTTTTCCCAGTGTGACGTGTCTTTGTATAATCTTATATATAAAGCTGAATGTTTGTCTGTCTGTATGTCTGTCTGTATGTCTGTCTGTCTTCTGTACGTATGTTCCGAATAGAAAATTCCATTTCTGAACCGATCGGGACCAAACTTGGCACACATACACTTCGGGCCCCGGCGGGTGTCATAGACTACTTTTCGTATCGATCGATATCGATTTTATCGATTTTTTTGCAAAATTTGAGCTACGGGGCTGGGAGTTGGCACAGGGGGGTAAGTGAGCATGGGGATTCCGAGTACAATATTAGTTTTTGAAATCGTGCATTACTTACATCGATTTTATCGATTTTTTTTGCAAAGTTTGAGCTACGCGGCTGGGGTTTGGCACAGGGGGGTAATCGAGCATGCTGATCACCCCCGTGGGGGTGATCAGCATGCTCGATTACCCCCATGCTCGATTACACCCCTCTGCCAAATTCCAGCCCCCTAGCTCAAATTTTGCAAAAAATCGATAAAATCGACACCGATCGATAACGAAAAGTGGACTGTGACACCCGCCGGGGCCCGAAGGGTATGTGTGCCAAGTTTGGTCCGGATCGGTTAAGAAATGGAATTTTCTATTCGGAACATACTTCGGAGCCGGGTAAGCCAGCTAGTGATGAAATATTTTGATCGCGTGCGACTTCTTGTGAAGATGCTAAATTACATAAGATCGTAAGCCAAGTTTCGTAAGTTTTTGGGACAATTCCAAGTTTCATAAGATCGTATGCCATATTCCGTGCGATCAATTGCGCGTGTTTTCCAGTCTGATCAACATAAGCCAGTCAGTCTATCATTAGTTTTGGGCTTCCTGGCATTGTGCCAGTTTGCGTTCTTATGTGGGTGCGTCCTTGCCGTTCGTAAACATGCTGTAGTGTTTTCATCAGGTTCTCATTTCCTACTCAAGTTTCACTATCATTGAGTCCAAATACCATAGTTATTCACGGCGTCAAAATGTAATAATCAAGCGGTGACTGGCGAGAGAAATTCACATTGATATTGATTTGTAAGCTGTAACGTAGAGCGATTGAGAAAATATTGTTTATGTTTGATGCCGAAAATCTTCAAGGGGCAAAATTCAAAAATTGAAAGTGAGTTTCTGTGGAGTGTTCAGTTTCTTGCTGTAAATAACGGTCTGTAGCGGCACTTAGGATATTTTGAGAAATCCTCTCAGGATTGGAGCATTAATTTGGATTTCAAAGGCAGTGTCCAGGCAAATCTGGTCGCTTGGCTCTTTCGCCTGAAAATTGATCAGAAGGTGCTAACTAAGGCACTGCCCAAGGGGCAACGCAAATTGTTCAGTCACGGCTGAGAAATCCGTCCCCGAAAACCCCGTGCCTGCGCCGTGACCGTAACCCAAAAGCGACTTCGTTCACTTCAACACTACGTTCGCGCTGTGAACAGTCTTCAGTGTTACGGTCACGGCGCAGCAGCGGAGTGTGTGTGGATGGATTTCTCAGCTGTGAATGCATTATTTGCTCTGCGGTTTGGGCAGTGCCTTAGCTAGAACCTCCTCGACTTCCAGGCAAAAACTCATATTGAGGTACTTTTCGTGCATAAGAGTACTAGTGACTAAACTGCATCATGATCCCATAGTTTTCTATGGGATCATGATGCAGTTTCTTTTCGGGAATGACGGTCTGTAAGCGGAACCTAGCAGGGAATTGTCACAATTTAACCAAGCCATGCCAGGCATGCTGTATATCATCGGACTCGTCTTGAAACGCTAATCACAAATATACGTTGATTATGTGCCAAGCGGCTATCTAGGAGTAATTACGAGTGTTTAAATGTGCGATTTGTCAAGTGTTCAGTGGCCCATGTTCCACGAAATATGTTTCAAAAACTTACTTTGTGTTTCTTCCTTGTAATCAAAATAACCATATCCACTGTAAATCCGCGTCATACATTCGTCGAAACTCGAAAAAATTTCTTGTATTTGAACGCTCACAACTCCTCCCAGATAGTCGCTTGGCAGCAAAAAACATATTTTTGAAATCAGCGTTTTAAAGCGAGTCCGATGATATGTTGCTGCTTGGAATGGCTGGGAGTTTTGACCATTTTCTTGTTAGCATTTTGAGAGATTTTCCTACGATTAACGACTCATTTGGCGCATTGAAAGTGATTTACTCCTAGAATGGAGGACATCTTTTTTGTGAATAATGGTTTGCAAGCGGCACGTAGCTTTCAAGAAAATCTCCGGGGATCAAAATACATTTAGAGCAATAAGAGTAAGTTTTTTGAGGACCTCAAAGCGTGGACGTGCTATACGCAGCACTCAGGGCAAATAGTAATTTGAGAGGTGAAACTTTTTTTGGTAGAAGGTTGGGATTGTTTGGCTCTAAAAACATCTTTTGAGAGGGGATTTCAGGAAAAATCGATCGGTCATTTTTATGTTGTTCAAATTTCGCCAAATGCTATGTGATTGCCATTTGAATGTAATATTCAGCTCATAACGTTCGGCCGAGAATGGTCGCATAACGTAAAATACCAAGATATTCTACGAAACCCTTCTTGAGATTGAGGAAAATCTCGTACCTGTTATCCAAATCTGGCCAGCAAAGCTCCATTACCGAAAATTTATTTTTGTGTAGTAGCTCTGAATGATCTTTTTTTTATGAAATGTCAAAAAACATGTTTAGAGATTTTTTGCGAGTTTTGAACAATTGATCAGAACCATTGGAGGTTTCAAGAAAGAAAGCGATTGGTTAAGCATATTTGCCATTAGTTTGTGTAACAAGTCGAACGTTAGTTTTTGTAACCTTCATGAGGAGTCTCTCGAGGAAAGAATACCTTATTTGCCATTACTATTCAAGTGTTCTGTGCAGCTTATCCAAATAGATCAGCGGTGTCAAAATATTAATACATTGTTCATACAAAATCCAAAGAAACTATTAAAATCCTTTACACTACCCTAATTTTACGCGTATAAGGCGTGGGGGATTTTTTTCCAAAATCGACCAGCCCAGACACGCCAAAGGACTTTACAGCCAAAGGACCCTATAACGTGAGTGGCTGAGTGGCTCGCTTGAAAATTCGAAAAAGTGCGCCTTATACACGTGAAATTAGGGTAATAACTTAACATACACTAATAAGACAAATTATTATACTATATTAGGCTGGACTACATACCAAAGGACTTTACAACCAAAGGGCCCTATAACGTGCTGTATATTGCTTGAGAGAATCGTGCGATGTAAGGATTTCTTTCCTGGATGCAGTGAACCGGCTGAGTGACTCGCTTGAAAATTCGAAAAAGTGCGCCTTATACGCGTGAAATTAGGGTAATAACTTAACATACACTAATAAGACAAATTATTATACTATATTAGGCTGGACTACATACCAGAGGACTTTACAACCAAAGGGCCCTATAACGTGCTGTATATTGCTTGAGAGAATCGTGCGATGTAAGGATTTCTTTCCTGGATGCAGTGAACCGGCTGAGTGACTCGCTTGAAAATTCGAAAAAGTGCGCCTTATACGCGTGAAATTAGGGTAATAACTTAACATACACTAATAAAACAAATTACTATACTATATTGGGCTAGACTACATACTAGGAAACGGTTTTTGTAAATTCAGTTCAAGGAATACTACAGGGAAGAAAAATTTCAATCCTCTCTCAGCTGATCTAACATTACCTTGGTTTGAATGTAAATATTCAAGCCAAAACAAGGTTTTTCATATCAGTAATATGATTGCGCTAGGTGGCTTACCCGCCTCCGCCCAGCCCTGTCAAGACGCTATGATAAAGGTCCCATCCCTATTCCTGTACAACCTTTCCCTGTGCCCATTTCTACATCCCAGTTCCCTATTTACGATGTGTTAGTAATCAGCATGCTCACTACCCCCCCCCCCCCCACTCCGCTGTGCCAACTCCCAGCCCTGAGCTCAAACTTTGCAGAAAAATCGATGTCGATAAAACTATGGATAATTCCAAAAACTAAGGTTGTATTCGTAATCAGCATGCTCGATTACCCCTGCCCCCTGTGCCAACTCCCAGCCCCGTACTCAGACTTTGCAAAAAAAAATAGATAAAATCGATAGAAGTAACGGATAAATTCAAAAACTAATATTGTCGTAATCGCATGCTCGATTACCCCCTCCCCTGTGCCAACTTCCAGTCCTGCATGTCAGACTTTGCAAAATATCGATAAAACTCGATATAATCGATATTGATCGAAAACGAAAAGTAGCCTATGACATCCGGCTCGCTCAGAAGTGTGTGTGTCAAGTTTGGTTCGCTAACGGTTCGAAAACAAAAATTTGTAATCGGAACATATGTACATACAGATAGACAAGCAGACATTCAGCTTTATATATGAGATTTGGTTATCGATGATTTGTTGATTATACATAATTTACAAGACCTAACTCTTACTGACGTAAGTAAAAAGTTTATAATAACAAACTCGAATTCGAATCTACGTATTCAAATGGAAACACTTGCAATCACCTAAACTTACATATATCTATATAAGCGCAAGAGATGACTCACGCATGTAATCCCCCCCCCCCCCTCCGCAGGCGAGTTGAGGATGTAAACAACTCGGTCGTTATGTGCCGGTGCAGATGCACCGACCTGTGGCTCATGATGGTAATGGCGCGGAGCAACCAAAGGCCTAGCGGCCAGTGTTCGCAGGACATAATTATAGGCGCGAGCCCTGCGCCGGAGATTTGGCCAGGATCCAAGACAACTTGGCAGGAATCCAGAAATTTCTTAAGGAAAATATTCCTCGTCACTCTGGGGAAAAGGCTAGAGAAACAAGAGGAGCAATACCTGCCTTTTTATTTACAATTACTCTTTGAACGAACATGGCCAGAAAACACGTTAGCTACGACGAAGTACTTTACACTCAATTTTCAAGATTTTGTTCAAGAATTATTGAAGTTCAAGAAACCGAAGTCGTCAAACCGTGATGCTAAAAATCTGTAGTAGAAAATCGTTTATAGGTTAAGAAGATTGTTCACGAAATCTTGCTCGAACTCAAACCATGAACCATCCGAAAACCATTGTGGTAAATCTGCAAGTTACAGAAAATCTTACGTCAATGTGACGCAAATTCTCAATTTCTGAAAAATCTCCGGTCTGGTCCAAACCAATTTTGCAATCATGTAGATTTACCAATTTAAAGTTTCATATTGGAGTGCTGACTCTAGCTTGCCTTCCCTTCAGTGTTCCAACTTGAATTGTGAAAAATCTTTATGGTGATTCTTTTTTTGATGACAGTTATTTTATTAACAGAAGCCATGAAAGGTGGATTTCAAAACTGCCACTCGTATTTCTCGTGCGTTTTTCCAAACGAAGTTATGAAATATGTTTCCTCATGATCCTACAAGTTTCTTTGCTAAGTTTTTGTGGATCCTTGCCGAATCGTTTCCACAATGCTCGGGCTCTTGATTGCCTTTTGGGGATATGGTGGCCGAGCCTTTGGTTCCTCCTGCTACGCCGCCAATGGCGCCTGTCTCACAAGGGAAGCTTGTTTGGTCGAAGTGGCCTTTCCAAATGAGATGTATACCATATTAAAGCGCATAAAACGCTGATTCCAAAACTGTCTTCCTTATCTGCAGAACGTTTATAGACGAGAATGAGCGTTTTTTGACTAACCTTCAAGGAACGTAACCAAGTGTGGTATAATTTTTATTTTAGAGTAATTTTCAAGTGAAGTGTTTTGGTGATTATCATTGCTCCGTTGAAGAGCTAGAAAAAGTATTACGGTTATTTTTGTCACACTTGTACATTCAATTTTTGACTCCGAAAAACGCTCATAACTTCTCGTCCATAAACGTTCTGCAGATACGGAAGGCAGATTTGGAATCAGCATTTTATGCTCCAATATGGTATACATGCCATCAAAAAAGACCACTCCGACTAAACAAGCATTCCTTGTTAGATGATGTTGTTCAAGAAGACTACCAGCAAAGTGTACTTGCTAGACAAGCTAAACGCTGGGAACGGAAAAGTTACTTAGTCCTGTTTTCGTTATGCATTAGATTACCATATCGCTATAGCGAGAGGCAGTGCGAACCCGGATAGCTTCCGCTAGCAAGGTTTTGGAGTTTTGGAAAACATGAGTGAAAATATAGTAAGCGTATTGGATGAAGTACAAAAATCATTGCGAGCTGAAGGAAAACAAGATGGAGGTTCCCAATGCTGGAAGTACGAAAAATATGTTTTGTATGCTACAAAATTGAGATGTTGGGGGAGGGGGGAGTGGGAAAAGTTGGGGTATTTGCACTTTGACTCCAGCAAAGGCAGAGATATACACGTTTGCAAGCAAATCGGGATCAAAGCTTTGAGCGGTCCTGACAGGAGAAGCTCAAGAGTAGTTTTTGGGATGTAGTGAAAAGGTAAACGAAAACTGGCAAAATATGGCGCAAACACTTTGATATTGCTTATTTTACATATTGAGAAATTTAGAATCATTGAGACACTAGCTGGCATACCTGGCTCCGCCGTATGTTCCGAATAGAAAATTCCATTTCTTAACCGATCCGCAAACTTGGCACACATACACTTCGGGCCCCGGCTGGTGTCACAGTCCACTTTTCGTTATCGATTGATGATTTTATCGATTTTTTGCAAAATTTGAGCTAGGGGGCTGGGATTTGGCGCAGGGGGGTAATCGAGCATGCTGATTACGAATACAATATTAGTTTTCGAAACCGTACATTACTTTTATCGATTTTATCGAGCATGCTGATCACCCCCACGGGGGTGATCAGCATGCTCGATAACCCCCCTGTGCCAAATCCCAGCCCCCTAGCTCAAACTTTGCAAAAAATCGATAAAATCGATAAAAGTAATGCACGATTTTAAAAACTAATATTGTATTCGGAATCCCCATGCTCGCTTACCCCCCTGTGCCAAATCCCAGCCCCCTAGCTCAAACTTTGCAAAAAATCGATAAAATCGATAAAAGTAATGCACGATTTTAAAAACTAATATTGTATTCGGAATCCCCATGCTCACTTACCCCCCTGTGCCAACTCCCAGCCCCGTAGCTCAAATTTTGCAAAAAATCGATAAAATCGATATCGATCGATACGAAAAGTAGCCTATGACACCCGCCGGGGCCCGAAGTGTATGTGTGCCAAGTTTGGTCCCGATCGGTTCAGAAATGGAATTTTCTATTCGGAACATACGTACAGACAGACAGACATACATACAGACATACAGACATACAAACAGACATTCAGCTTTATATATAAGATTTTTGGAAAGGAATGACTGTCAGATTTTTTCCTGATATTAAAGGGGCCGGGGAAGTTTCCGCATGGTTTTTCGAAAAATCCTTTGAGGAAAAATAAGTAATAGAAATGCGGAAAGTGGGTTCGAAGGTTGAGATTACTCTCGTTGGGTATGCATAATTTTGATAAAAATCTAATTTGAAAACCTCAAGAATATAATTAATGTGGCACAATTTTGAAGAAATAAGGAACTAGGAAAATGTGGACATTTTTTAAGGAGACTTTTCGGAAAGAAAGCAATATGCTTATGCTGATAAGCCTTTAGGGCAGGGAAGGGGGGAGGGTTGCAGCGCGATGTAACAGAAGAGCTCTTGATTTTTTACAAGAAGTTTTCCAGATAACTTACCCTCGATATCAACCCATATGTCTTTCCTCAAAATGACGTGGAATATGTGGGTTGGTGAGGCGCCGCCTCGCTTCAGGCTTGCGCCACGTTGTGTGCGCGTCGTTTGGCGCGATGTGGCACTTAAAATAACGTGGCGCAGGCTTTCACACGTTGTTCTTCTTGTCACACCACGTCAAAGATGCGCACGCAACGTGGCGACCCCTGAAGCGAGACGGAGCCTCACCAACCCACGTAATCCACGTCATGTTGAGGGAAGACATATGGGTTGATATCGGGGCTAGATGCTTATGTCCAAGTTGCACAATTCCAGCGAATTTGAGGCTGCTCACTGTCCGCCAAGCACTTATGGATTAGCCCGTTCGCTTAGTGCTCTCCTCTTTAGATTCGCTCGCATGTGATAAGCTCAAGGCTCTCACACCATGATACACAGCAAGTTGTACTACTTCAAATGATATATCTTCATCCATGGTAGCGATGTAAGAGGAAACTGAAAGAGGTTGCCCGCCAAGCACGCATGGTTTCGCCCATTCGCTTTGGTGTTTTCCTCTTTAGGTTCGCTTGTAAGTGATAAGTTCAAGACTTACACACCGTGGCTCTGGAAGGGCAGATTGTCCGTTTTTTTTACAAATGCACATATTCTTCGAAAAGGTGCCATATTTGACGCAAAGTGTCCCCTGAGACTCATAGCATAAGACCACTGGTGATGCATATGATTTTATCTGACATTGTGTTATTTGATGTTTTCTTTTTTCATAACCAAGTCCCTTTGGCGCATCAATGGATGCATTTAATAAATAAATTAATTAATTAATTTGGCTACATTAGACCCAGCAAGCTAATGTTTTGCAAACAGCTGTAAATCTTCCATATGCCAAACATCTGGGGAGCTAAGAAAAGCTTGCTGTATGTTTCATCTACATCAACATGTGAAACCTACCGAAATTTCACTTACTTCCCGTTTTTGCTATTAGCAGATCTTTGCAGACACCCACTTTTGATTAGACGTAAGAAGAGGCAATGTGCCAAACTTCTACGCACATCCCACTTCACACACGGCCAGTGTTCTGGTAAAAATAATAAATGACTAATTGGCAAACCCGGCTCCGCCCGGCTCTGTCAATAACATATTTGTAATCAGCGTGCTCGATTACCCCCCTATGCCAACTCCCAGCCCCGTAGCTCAAATTTTGCAGAAAATCGATAAAATCGATATCGATCGATAACTAAAAGTAGCCTGTGACACGCTTTCCGCTCCGAAATATATGTGTGCCAAGTTTGGTCTAAATCGGTTCAGAAATAAAAATTTCTATTCCGCACATACGTACATACAGACATACAGACATACATACACACATTCAGCTTTATATATAAGATAAAATAGTAACCGTATTATATAGAACAGACAGTTTTGGTTTCGAAGTAAAGAAGTTCATCAAATTCGATTCCAATTTTTCTATCAATATTAAAAAAGCGTTAATATACTCCCAAATACTGAGAATATTACGTATATGTAGTTCATCAAAAGATTTTACCGATAAAATGCTACTAATGATCAACACTATTTTGAACAGCAGCTTGAAACTACAGCATCGATAATATTTACATCCCAAAATATTTTCGAATTCCAAAATAATTGCTCTTAATTTTACATACTCTAGTACATAATTATAAAACACTAGCTGCGGTCCCCGGTCCCGCCCGGGCCGAGTCCAGAATGGCCCAGCATAGGGTGTGCTTCAAGATGTATACTTACCAGTCCTCTACTTTCTTCAGTTCATATCTTCTGTTACTCTCCTGCTTCACTTCCATGTCAATTCCAGCGCTCGTGTAGTATCCGTGGTGAATAGTCTTCTTTCTTGACCGGCTCGCTTCATGACACCGCATGCTCCTCACCGCAAAATGTAATTGATCTCTACCACCCCTTACTACTTAACTTGGAGAAATGAAGGTATAGCCTTCATTTTCCTAGATTTTAGTAAACAAAATCAATAAATCGATAAAAGGACTCAGCGAATTGTCGCGAAAAGTAGCCTATCTTCTGCGCCGTGGCTTGTTCATAGAGGAGAGAATTTTAGCCGTTTCGGTTCATAAACAAAAGAGTTTATAAACCACAAACATCTTAACAAACAAAGGTACAGTGTTTGAGTTATATATATGTATACTGTCGCACCATCTCCAAAAAATCATAACTTCTTTCGGTCACGACGATTTTGCGCAGTTCAAATTTTCTCTGAAAACGTAAAGCATGTACTTTCCAAAAGCTCCCTGGGGAGTTTCCGATATGCTCAGGTGGCAGAGATAAAAATGAAAGAACGAGATCATCCGAAATTCGGAATTTTCAAGCAAGAATTCTAAAGATTCAGAAACTGTGCAATAAAATCCAGAAAAGCCATTATCCTAATTTTTCTTACATTTGATTACTCTCTGAGTCAAGTTTGTGCTGATCGAGGTCTTCTTTGAGAATTATGAATTTTTGAAAAAAAAATGCCAAAAAATCCATTTTTTAAGAATTCTTAGGAAATTGATTTTTCGGCATTATTTTTCAAAAAATTATAATGTTTGAAAGAAGGGCTCGATCAGCGCAAACTTGACTCAGAGAGTAATCAAATGTAAGAAAAACTAGAAAAACTAGAATAATGGCTTTTCTGGATTTTATCGCACTGTTTCTGAATTTCTAGAATTCTTGCTTAAAAATTCCGAATTTCGGATGATCTCGTTCTTTCATTTTTATCTCGGCCAACTGAGCATATCGGAAACTCCCAGGGAGCTTTTGAAAACTACATGCCTTACGCTTTCAGAGAAAATTTGAACTACGCAAAATCGTCACCGAAAGAAGTTATGATTTTTTGAAGATGGTGCGACAGAACTTTCGGTTCAACCTAATATATATATACAGAGTGTCCCAAAAAGATGTGCACATTGTTTGATCGTTAATAACTCTCTTGCTTTTACGTCTTTTGCCGATCTTGAAGTATCATTTTGTAGAGCGAGGATAAACTTAGATTTACAGTATTAAGCCAAACTCCAATCTCTTTTTGCTACTCTAGGATTACGGTATGAACTTTCAGCATACAGCATCACTGTGGGATAAGCCTTTTGGTGCAATAATTTCAAAAAAATCTAAAAAATTGTGTGGCAAGGTTTTCAGGCGTGCTGATTTCACTAAATAACTTTCCATCAGTTTTTCGAGCTTTCTTGATGGCGTATTCACATTTCTGCTGGACACTGGAAAATCAGTTGTTACCCTAAATCAGAATTTACTCATGAAGGAAACATTGTACTGACGTGCAGTTTTCATATTTAGAATCAGCCAATAATCAATATTGAGTTTGCTATGGAAAACGCCAAAATTAATTAATTTGTCGATTTTCGCGAAAATCACAACTTCTCACAGAGACGTCCAAACAGCACAAACTTTTCACAGTTGCAAATAGTAGGCCAACATATGTACTGACGTTTTCAGATTTTTCTGCAGCGTTTCTGATTTTTGGCGACCTAACTAGCAATGGTCAAAGCTCATATGGTCTTAGTTTTCCATTTTTATCTCCTCATCCAATGTCAAACAGAAGCTCCGCAAAACAGTTTTCGAAAGCGAAAGACTTATTCTTTCTAATAAAATTACAGGCAAGCAAATCCGCTGAAACAGCGCAAAGTTACAAATTTTTGAAAATCGTGCGCAAGAACTTTCGGGACGACCTAATATATGTATATATATATATATATATTAGGTCATTTCAAAAGTTTGTTCGCATTGTTCTCTAAAAGATCGTAACTCTCTGCTATCTGCCTAGATCTGCCTGGGATAATTTTTCCTAGAATGAAGAGATTATGTAGTTTCGGACAATGGCTTAAATTCATTCTACTAAGCACAAGTCGCAGATTTAAAAATGCAAAAAGAAGACCACTCAAATTTTGGTAATTTCAAAAAAGCTCACTAAAAATCTTGAGACGTTACAAAAAATACCGAAACAAACACAAACATATGTTTTATGTTCTCGTCTTTCTAGCTAGGCAAACTCCTGGCTCAACGAAAGTTCCTATGAAAAGTAATAAATCATTAGGAATTTGCTGTACGTTTCCATGAAAATCAAAATTGCTCTCCCTTAGCACAAAAATCGCTTAGCTAGAAAGAGAAAGTCACAAAACCCCTGTTTCTGGCTTTCCCGCCTTTTTTGTGACGTTTTTGCGCTCTTTTGGGCATGCTTAAAAATTGCAAAATTGAAGTAAATCTCTTTAATTGCTTATAACTTTCGATCTTTTTAGTTCTAATTCGTGGGAAAGGCACTATAGTAAAGAGCACAATTTTCTCTATCAAATAATGGCACTTTCGGAATCGTGAATCAGCTTAAAAAATGCCAATCTTGAATAAATTTATTCAATTGATTCTAACTCTTGAACTTTTTCACGCCATTTCATGGCAAAGATGCTATTGTAAAGAGAAAGGTTTCTTCTTTCAAACAAAAATCAATACGAGAAATTCGACCGAGAAGAAAGGAAGTTATGATTTTTTGAAAAACTGACGAACGAACTTTTGAAATGACCTAATATATTAGGTTGTCCTAAAAGTTCTTGCGCCGGATTTTCAATAAATCATAACTTCCTTTCTTCTCAACGATTTTGCTCAAGATTATTTCTGTATGAAAGAGAAAACCTTTTTCTTTATAGCGGTGCCTTTGCCATGAACTAGTGTTCGTAAGTTCGAGAGTTAAAAGCAATTGAATGAAATTAGTCAAGATCGACATTTTTCAAGCTGGATCACGAAAAATTCTGGAAGTAATTTTATTCGATAGAGAAAATTTTGCACATTACAGTGGTGCCTTTTTCACGAATTAAGACGAAGTAGATCGAGAGTTAGGAGCAAATAAAGAAAATTTCTTCAGTTTTGCAATTTTTGAGCATGCTCAAAAATGCTTGAAAACGTCACAGAAAAGGCGAAAAAGTCATAAACATGGGTTTTGTAACCTTCCCTTTCTAGCTGAGCCAAAATCGTGCCAATCGGGAGCAATTTTCATTTTCGTGATTTATTCGGATTTTCGGGTCTGCGTTTTTCACGAAAGCGAAAATTGCTCCCGATTGGCGCGATTTTGACTCAGCTAGAAAGAGAAGGTCACAAAACCCACGTTTATGACTTTTTCGCCTATTCTGTGACGTTTTCAAGCATTTTTGAGCATGCTCAAAAATTGCAAAAATGAAGAAATTCTCTTTATTTGCTTCTGATTCTCGATCTTCTTCGTTTTAATTCACGAAAAAGGTACCACTGTAATGTGCAAAATTTTCTGTATCGAATAAAATTACTTCCAGAATTTTTCGTGATCCAGCTTGAAAAATGTCGATCTTGACTAATTTCATTCAATTGCTTTTAACTCTCGAACTTACGAACGCTAGTTCATGGCAAAGGCATCGCTATAAAGGAAAAGGTTTCCTCTTTCATACAAATATTATTTTGAGAGAAATCGTTGAGAAGAAAGGAAGTTATGATTTTTTGAAAATCCGGCGCAAGAACTTTTAGGACAACCTAATATATATATATATACATATATATATACATATATATATATGTATGTACATATATATATACATATGTATATATATATTAGGTTGGCACGAAAGTTCTTGCGTAATTCAAACAAAATTCAATGACTTTTCAAAGACTAAACCTAAATTCACAATATTGTATGCTAAAGTATTAGAAGTCTTACGCTTCATGATGGATGTTGAAGCGTAAGATTCCGTGAGCTGGACATCAAGAACGAAGCTCTCGAATATGGCGCTTCAAATTTTGCGATTTTGAGTTTAGTGCCAGAAAATCGCAGAGTGCCGCTAGCTAGCCGAAAAAAGTCTGTAGAATTTACTTACACAGCTAAAGTCCATATGTTGTTTTAGCAGGCTTTGATCTCGCATGGAAACGCGAAAATAAAAAATTTGTGAAAATTCTTACTTCACAGGACAAATCCCCTTATCGCTCTAACTTTTCCACAGAAACACAGCTTGCAACCAGAAATTAGACATAGTGCCTATTTAGAGCCTTGTGACGTTTTCTCGATTGTAAAAAAGTGTTTTCGCCGGAAAACTGCGGACATGAGGGGATTTTTTCCGCAACATGACTTATTTCACGAATTTCTTGTTTTTGCTTCACCGTGCAAGATCAAAGCCTTCTTAAGTAACATATGGACTTTTGTTGTGCAAGTAAATTCTACAGATTTTTTTCGGCTAGCTAGCGGCACTCTGCGATTTTCTGGCACCAAACTCAAAATCGCAAAATTTCAAGCCCCATATTCGAGAGCTTTGTTCTTGATGTCCAGCTCACGGAATCTTATGCTTAAACATCCATCATGAAGCGTAAGACTTCTAATATTTTTAGCATACAAGATTGTGAATTTAGGTTTAGTCTTTGAAAAGTTATTGAATTTTGTTTGAATTACGCAAGAACTTTCGTGCCAACCTAATATATTAGGTCGTTCCGAAAGTAATGTCGCTTTTCTCAAACGTACGCCACATTTCGTGGAACAAAGATGTGTAAGAGATTCTGGTAGCATTCGATGCAGCATTTCATTCTCTTTCTAATGGTTATATAACTACCGCACAAAATTGAATAACCTCTGAGAAAATTATCGGAATCTGCGACCCATGCTTTTTGAGAAGGTCAAGTTTCACAATTTTTCCAAACTTTTATAACAACCCCCGGAAGGTGTCCAAGTTATGTATGGATAGAGTTTTCTACTTTTCAGAGCTCGTCATAACTTCTTTATAGTTTTTTTGATGGAACCAGTGGAACCACCGAATTTTAGCAGGCTCGTCTCAGACACAAATGCATCAAACACCAAGAAATCGTCGGGTTTTGAAACTTACAAAAACGGATTATGGTTTTACACTAATTTTACAAAGCTAATGAGCGTTTACCGCTTCAGATTAGCAACTTTCGAAAATTCCGGGTACAGCAGAGGCGCCCTGGAAAACCTGAATTATGATGATTTTATCTCGGAAAACTTGATGAATCGGAAACCAAAAACGACTGGTAAAGAGAGAAGAAAAAGCTGCGTCGAATGGCACCCGAGTTGCTTGCCGGTTGTTGTTCTGTGAGGTTTGAGTTGGCCAAATATGGAATTTGATGGCATTTAAAAACTGATTCCAGAAACTCTAAGAAGCAAGCTAAGGAAAAGAAAAAATTACTCTGTGTCCTATAGGGTTTGCTCTATCTACCTGCCACCTGCACTTTTTCGGAGATTAGGTACAAAAATTTAGAAAAATAGCCGAACTTGACCATGGCAAAAAGCATGAGTCGCAGATTTTGGTAATCTTTCGAGAGCTCATTGAACATTATGAAGTAAAGTTAGAACCATTAGAAAGAGGATGAAATGCTGCATCGAATGCTCCTAAGATCTCTCAAAAATCTTGATTCCATGAAATGTGGCGTTCATTTGAAAAAAGCGACATTACTTTCGGAACGACCTAATATATATATATATATATATATATCAGTGGCGTACCCAGGATTTCGGCTCGGGGGGGGGCGCGACAAAAATTTTTTTCTAAAGAAGGTGCGTAGCGTTAGCCACGCCCCCGAAAAAAATTTTTTTACAAGGCTAATTTGATTTTTTAAAAATTTTTAAAAATTATTTTAATTATTTACAAAAATAAACAAATCACTTGCACATTTTTATAACCGATATAAGTAACTTTCAAAAATTTCGCGACCCATTCTCGGGGGGGGGGGGGGGCCCCCCCCCCCC